>CM070873.1:141360530-141662840 GCA_036365515.1 Torymus aiolomorphi
ATCTGTAGTATTATATTATATTATAATGACAATAAACATCTGTATGTTTTTTTACTGTAAAAGAAATATGCCCCTATTTCTGCCTATACACATTTTTTACTGTAAAGAGATATGCGTAATTCGCCTATACGCATTTTTTACTGTAAAGAGATTTGCGTATTTCGCCTATACACACTTTTTTACTGTAAAGAGATGTGCGTATTTCACCTATACGCATTTTTTTTATTATAAACCATTGTACGTATTTCGCGTACACGTATTTCCTTTATAAATAATTATGCTTAATTCACATATACGCATTTTTATTACAAATAATAGTGCGTATTTCACGTATGCGCATTTTTATTATAAATAATTGTGCGTATTTGCGCTCCTTAGATTTTTTGTGTCCAGGTGCCGGAATAGATCGGAAGCGAGGTCTAGGCGTTCCAGAAAACCGATTATGAAGTGTACGTGATGCGCTCCATAGGTTATTGTATCCAGAGGCCAGAACAAATCGAATGCGAAGTCTAGGTGTTCCAGATAGCTGATGATGGATTCCGGTAGTGCGCTTCGTAGGTTTTTTATCCAGAGGCCAGGACAAATCAAATGCGAAGTCTAGGTGACCAGATGGCCGATGATGGAATCCGGGTAGTGCGCTCCATAGGTTTTTTTTGTCCAGGTAAGGGAATAGGTCGGTCGGATGCGAGGTCCAGGGGTTCCAGATGGCCGATAGTGGAATCCTCGTGATGCGCTCCGTAGATTTTTACGTCCAGGTGTCTGGACAGTTCGGATGCGAGGTCTGGGTGTCCGTTCACTACATTCAAATAAAGATAAAATTACGGAAAGTTTTTTCAAATTTTAAAATTAACTTGCAGCTTTAATCGTTGATGATAATTGATAAGGTAATTATCAATGGCTACAACTCATTCATATGACTCAACACCATATTTTTAATTTGGTTTTCCGACTCTCGTGATAGAAAATAGGTTAAGAAATGGGGTGTAAAAATATTTGTATCTCACGTAACTTCGCACTTGCTTCGCTTGAGCAAAAAACGTCACATGATGAAAACACATAGTCAATAACCACCTTCCGGAGCCGTGTCGAAATGTACTATTCTGTATAAATATCATGCAAAATCATATAAGCAATATTTGATCCATAAGGCATTATCAATTGCTGCGGTAACTAAATAAAATCATGCAAATGATCATTTTACAGTACAGTCCAGATCGATAAATAAAAAGATACCTATATCAATAACATGCAATATTATATGTAAATAATATGATATAGCAGAGTAGTAAAAATTATCCGCAGCACTCCGTTAAAATAGCACCTTTTTTTTTATACCGCGCCGCTCAAAAGCACCTTCTTCCTCCCACTCGACGAATTCGTAGAACTCAAAATAATAAGTACATTTGTTTACCCGGAGCGAAATTAGTATAAATACAATACAAACAACCGTAGCAACATAATCACTATTGAAACTGGTTACTCCTACTCCTTCAGCTGCCGTCAAGGGTGATGCAATTATCTGTAGTCGTGTTGTCATCTGCAGGAGCTCTTCGCCCTAGACACAACAAAACATAAAAATAACGTGTCAAGCATGATGGATGATGAGAGCAGTATCAAACTGCCAGGAACAGGGGAGCAGACATATGGAAATTCGAAGATTATGTTCAGCTATATACTATTGAAAAATCCAAAGCTAAATACTCACTCGAGCCGATCGCAGAAGTGCGGAATGCATGTAGCAGCATCATAGCCGCCACTTCCCTGTCGTTGATGTTGTCAGAACGTGGTAGCTACGTTGGCCGCCCTCGGGAGGAGTACAATTATGTGAAGACGTGTTGCCTTCTGCAGGAGCTCTTCGTTTTAGACAGAACAGAATATAGAAATAACGTGTTAAGTATTAGGGATGAGGAGAGCAGTACCGAACTGCCAGGAACAGGGAGCAGACAGATGGAAATTTGGAGGTTAGTTTCGGCTATACTAATTGAATAAAATCTCGGTCCGAATCGAAGCACTTAATCGAGCCGAAGGCAGGAGCGTGGAATACATTTAGCAGCATCATCGCTGTCACTTCCCTTTGTACAGTCAATACTCTGAGTTGAAAAGTCGCAATAGTACTAGTCAGCTGTCTGTTACATTTACTTTTTTCAAATTGTCACTCTAGAATCCCTGTAGACGTATAAATTTTTAAAAAGTTATCGATGCTGGTATTATTTCAATTACGATTTAAGTTTTGTTAGTGAATGTAATCATGACAAAAGAAAAACCACATAAACATACTCAAATCATTATGATGCATAGTGTAAGAATGAGCTTGCTTCTTTCCAATGTATTATAAAGACAATATAATGCACTCTGTATTTTTGGAAGATCAACATCATTAGAGTTTGTACTAAAACAAATTCATTTATATTTTCAACTATTTTTAATAAATATTAGGTAGTGGATACGTTTGTTGAATATGAATATTTAAGATAAATAACAGAACTCGAAACAAATCAACCTGTTATAATAAACTATTTATTGCCATGATGCTATGCATGCTATTTATGACAATAAATACTTTAATTTAACAATATGGTTCGTCTCGAATTTGGTTATTTTATTTTCAATAGAATTTCATAAAACTAATTATTTGCCAGAAATTAAATTAATTAAGATCATAAAAAAAGTTCATTACTATACTAAGTTAGTTGACTTCAGTCCAGAGAAATTTTTATCTTAGTTCTGGTATAACAGACACCTTGTGTATTTTATAGTATATCCGTACTAAGAAACTGGATACTTATATTATTGAGCAGTTTTCGACATTTCTTATATTATAATAGATTAGATACTAATCTATGTCATTTAAAAGTATTAAATAGAATTAATTAAAGGAATGTTTGCGAGATCTGACAGGTGGCATCAATATTTTATTATAAAAATCCTAATTTTCAACTAACGAAGAGAAAAAGTACTTTAAATTATGGTTCTCCCTGTTTATTGCAGGATTCCACGCACTTTTCACCATATATTAGCAAAATATTGGTAAAAATATACATTTTTCATTATATATTAGGAAAATTTTGAAAAACAGGCAATTCTAGCATAAACCACGTTATTTTGAGAAAAAGAAGAAAACAAGTCTAAATTTCCGGCTTTTGAATACCAATAACTGCTTTACATCATGGTTTTCCCATTTGTAGAAGGTGTCCACAAACTTCTCACCGAATTCTAAGAAAATATTGGTAAAACAATGTATTTTGTCGTGAACCAACGATATTTAGAGGATACCAATTATAAAAATCCATATTTACAACTCACGAAGAGAAATAGTACTTTAAATTATGGTTTTCACTTTTTATTGCATGATTCCACGAACTTTTTCCCATATACTAGGAAAATATTGGTAAAAACAGGCACTTCCAGAATAAACCTATGTTATTTTGAGAAAAAGAACGAATCAAATCTGAATTTCCGGCTTTGAATACCAATAAGTGCTTTAAATTATGGTTTTCCCATTTGTAGCAGGTGTCCACAGACTTTTCACCATATACTAGGAAAATATTGGATAAACAGGCATTTCTCACCATATATTAGGAAAATATTGGTAAAAAGAGGGATTTCTAGCATAAACCCACGTTATTTTGAGATAAAGAACGAAACAAATCGAAATATCCGGCCTTTGAATACCAATAAGTGCTTTATATCATGGTTTGTCCTGTTTCTTGCAGGATTCCACACACTTTTCACCATATTCTAATAAAATATTGGTAAAACAATGTATTTTATCGTGAGGCAACAATATTTAGTGGAGACCAATTATAAAAATCCATATTTCCAACTTACGAAGAGAAATAGTACTTTCAATTATGGTTTTCCCTGTTTAATGCAGGAGTCCACCCACTTTTCACCATGAACTAGGAAAATATTGGTACAAACAGGCATTTCTAGCATAAACCTACGTTATTTAGAGAAAAAGAACGAAACAAATCTAAATTTCCGGCTTTTAAATACCAAGAAGTGCTTTAAATTATGGTTTTCCCTGTTTGTTGCAGGATTCCACATACTTTTCAACATATTTTAGGAAAATTTTGGTAAAACAATGTATTTTATCGTGTACCAACGATATTTAGAGGATACCGATTATAAATTTCCATATTACCAACTCAGGAAGAGACATAGTACTTTCAATTATGGTTTTCCCTGTTTATTGCAGGATTCCACGGACTCTTCACCATATATTATGCAAATATTGGTAAAAATAGGGATTTCGAGCATAAACCCACTTTATTTTGAGATAAAGAACGAAACAAATATAAATTTCCGGCTTTTGAATACGACAAGTGCTTTAAATCATGGTTGTCCCTATTTGTTGCAGGATTCCACACACTTTTCACCATATTCTAGGATAATATTGCTAAAACAATTTTTTTTATCGTGAACCAACGATATTTAGAGGATACCAATTACAAAAATCCATATTTCCAACTCACGAAGAGAAATAGTACCTTAAATTATGGTTTTCACTTTTTATTGCATGATTCCACGAACTTTTCACCATATTTTAGCAAAATATTGGTAAAAACATGCATTTTTCACTATATATTAGGAAATATTGAAAAACAGACAATACTAGCATAAACTTACGTTATTTTCAGAAAAAGAACGAAACAAATCTAAATTTCCGGCTTTTGAATACCAATAAGTGCTTTAAATCATGGGTTTCCCTGATTCTTGCTGGATTCCACACACTTTTCACCATATTCAAGTAAAATATTGGTAAAACAATGTATTTTATCGTGAACCCACGATATTTAGAAGATACCAACTATAAAAATTCTAATTTCCAACAAACGAAGAGAAAAAATAATTTAAATTATGGTTTTCCCCGTTTATTGCAGGATTCCACGCACTTTTCACCATATATTAGCAAAATATTGGTAAAAACATGCATTTTTCACTATATATTAGGAAATATTGAAAAACAGACAATTCTAGCATAAACCTACGTTATTTTGAGAAAAAGAACGAAACAAATCTAAATTTCCGGCTTTGAATTGCTTTAAATCATGGTTTTCCCTGATTGTTGCTGGATTCCACACACTTTTCACCATATTCTAGTAAAATATTGGTAAAACAATGTATTTTATGGTGAACCCACGATATTTAGAGGATACCAATTATAAAAATCCATATTTCCAACTCAGGAAGAGAAATAGTACCTTAAATTATGGTTTTCCCTTTTTATTGCAGGATTCTACGCACTTTTCCCCATAAACTAGGAAAATATTGGTAAAAACAGGCATTTCTAGCATAAACCTATGTTATTTTGAGAAAAAGAACGAAACGAATCTAAATTTCCGGCTTTTGAATACCAATAAGTGCTTTAAATCATGGTTTTCCCTGTTTGTTGAAGGATTCACAACACACTTTTAACAATATTCTAAGAAGATATGGGTAAAACAATGTATTTATCATGAACCCAGGATATTTAGAGGATACCAAATATAAAAATCCTAATTTCCAACTCACGAATAGAAAAAATACTTTAAGTTATGGTTTTCCCTGTTTATTGCAGGATTCCACGCACTTTTCACCATATAGTAGGTAAATATTGGTAAAAACAAGCGTTTCTAGCATAAACCCAGGATATTTGGAGAAAAAGAACGAAACAAATCTAAAGTTCCGGAGTTTGAATGTCAATAAGTGCTTTAAATCATGGTTTTTCCTATTAGTTTCAGGATTCCACACACTTTTCACAATATTCTAGGAAAATATTACTAAAACAATGTATTTTATCGTGAACCCACGATATTTAGAGGTTATCAATTTTAAAAATCCATTTTTCAAATTCACGAAGAGAAAGAGTGCTTTAAATTATGGTTTTCCCTGTTTATTGCAGGATTCCAAGCACTTTTCTCCATATATTAGCAGAATATTGGTAAAAACAGGCATTTCCAGCATAAACCTACGTCATTTTGAGAGAAAAAACGAAATAAATCTAAATTTCCGGCGTTTGAATGCCAATAAGTGCTTTATATGATGGTTTTCCCTATTTGTTGCAGGATTCCACACACTTTTCAACATATTTTAGGAAAATTTTAGTAAAACAATGTATTTTATCGTGAACCAACGATATTTAGAGGATACCGATTATAAATTTCCATATTTCCAACACAAGCAGAGAAATAGTACTTTAAATTATGGTTTTCTCCGTTCATTGCAGGATTCCACGCACTTTTCACCATATTCTAGGAAAATCTTGGTAAACTCAGGCATTTCGAGCATAAACCCACTTTATTTTGAGATAAAGAACGTGACAAATATAAATTTCCGGCTTTTGAATACCACAAGTGCTTTAAATCATGGTTGTCCCTATTTGTTGCAGGATTCCACACACTTTTCACCATATTCTAGGATAATATTGCTAAAACAATTTTTTTTATCATGAACCAACGATATTTAGAGGATACCAATTACAAAAATCCATATTTCCAACTCACGAAGAGAAAAAAATACTTTAAATTATGGTTTTCCCGTTTATAGAAGGATTCCACGCACTTTTCACCATATTTTAGCAAAATATTGGTAAAAACATGCATTATTCACTATATATTAGGAAATATTGAAAAACAGACAATACTAGCATAAACTTACGTTATTTTCAGAAAAAGAACGAAACAAATCTAAATTTCCGGCTTTTGAATACCAATAAGTGCTTTAAATCATGGGTTTCCCTGATTCTTGCTGGATTCCACACACTTTTCACCATATTCTAGTAAAATATTGGTAAAACAATGTATTTTATCGTGAACCCAACGATATTTAGAAGATACCAACTATAAAAATTTAATTTCCAACAAACGAAGAGAAAAATAATTTAAATTATGGTTTTCCCGTTTATTGCAGGATTCCACGCACTTTTCACCATATATTAGCAAAATATTGGTAAAAACATGCATTTTTCACTATATATTAGGAAATATTGAAAAACAGACAATTTAGCATAAACCTACGTTATTTTGAGAAAAGAACGAAACAAATCTAAATTTCCGGCTTTGAATACCAATAATTGCTTTAAATCATGGTTTTCCCTGATTCTTGCTGGATTCCACACACTTTTCACCATATTCTAGTAAAATATTGGTAAAACAATGTATTTTATCGTGAACCCACGATATTTAGAGGATACCAATTATAAAAATCCATATTTCCAACTCAGGAAGAGAAATAGTACCTTAAATTATGGTTTTCCCTTTTTATTGCAGGATTCTACGCACTTTTGCCCATAAACTAGGAAAATATTGGTAAAAACAGGCATTTCTAGCATAAACCTATGTTATTTTGAGAAAAAGAACGAAACGAATCTAAATTTCCGGCTTTTGAATACCAATAAGTGCTTTAAATCATGGTTTTCCCTGTTTGTTGAAGGATTCACAACACACTTTTAACAATATTCTAAGAAGATATGGGTAAAACAATGTATTTATCATGAACCCAGGATATTTAGAGGATACCAAATATAAAAATCCTAATTTCCAACTCACGAATAGAAAAAATACTTTAAGTTATGGTTTTCCCTGTTTATTGCAGGATTCCACGCACTTTTCACCATATAGTAGGTAAATATTGGTAAAAACAAGCGTTTCTAGCATAAACCCAGGATATTTGGAGAAAAAGAACGAAACAAATCTAAAGTTCCGGAGTTTGAATGTCAATAAGTGCTTTAAATCATGGTTTTTCCCATTTGTTTCAGGATTCCACACACTTTTCACAATATTCTAGGAAAATATTACTAAAACAATGTATTTTATCGTGAACCCACGATATTTAGAGGTTATCAATTATAAAAATCCATTTTTCAAATTCACGAAGAGAAATAGTGCTTTAAATTATGGTTTTCCCTGTTTATTGCAGGATTCCACGCACTTTTCTCCATATATTAGCAGAATATTGGTAAAAACAGGCATTTCCAGCATAAACCTACGTGATTTTGAGAGAAAAAAACGAAATAAATCTAAATTTCCGGCGTTTGAATGCCAATAAGTGCTTTATATGATGGTTTTCCCTGTTTGTTGCAGGATTCCACACACTTTTCAACATATTTTAGGAAAATTTTAGTAAAACAATGTATTTTATCGTGAACCAACGATATTTAGAGGATACCGATTATAAATTTCCATATTTCCAACACAAGCAGAGAAATAGTACTTTAAATTATGGTTTTCTCCGTTCATTGCAGGATTCCACGCACTTTTCACCATATTCTAGGAAAATCTTGGTAAACTCAGGCATTTCGAGCATAAACCCACTTTATTTTGAGATAAAGAACGAGACAAATATAAATTTCCGGCTTTTGAATACCACAAGTGCTTTAAATCATGGTTGTCCCTATTTGTTGCAGGATTCCACACACTTTTCACCATATTCTAGGATAATATTGCTAAAACAATTTTTTTTATCATGAACCAACGATATTTAGAGGATACCAATTACAAAAATCCATATTTCCAACTCACGAAGAGAAAAATACTTTAAATTATGGTTTTCCCGTTTATAGCAGGATTCCACGCACTTTTCACCATATTTTAGCAAAATATTGGTAAAAACATGCATTATTCACTATATATTAGGAAATATTGAAAAACAGACAATACTAGCATAAACTTACGTTATTTTCAGAAAAAGAACGAAACAAATCTAAATTTCCGGCTTTTGAATACCAATAAGTGCTTTAAATCATGGCTTTCCCTGATTCTTGCTGGATTTCCACACACTTTTCACCATATTCTAGTAAAATATTGGTGAAAAACAATGTATTTTATCGTGAACCCACGATATTTAGAAGATACCAACTATAAAAATTCTAATTTCCAACAAACGAAGAGAAAAAATAATTTAAATTATGGTTTTCCCCGTTTATTGCAGGATTCCACGCACTTTTCACCATATATTAGCAAAATATTGGTAAAAACATGCATTTTTCACTATATATTAGAAATATTGAAAAACAGACAATTCCCTAGCATAAACCTACGTTATATTTGAGCAAAAAGAACGAAACAAATCTAAATTTCCGGCTTTGAAGAACGAAACAATAATTGCTTTAAATCATGGTTTTCCCTGATTCTTGCTGGATTCCACACACTTTTCACCATATTCTAGTAAAATATTGGTAAAACAATGTATTTTATCGTGAACCCACGATATTTAGAGGATACCAATTATAAAAAATCCATATTTCCAACTCAGGAAGAGAAATAGTACCTTAAATTATGGTTTTCCTTTTTATTGCAGGATTCTACGCACTTTTGCCCATAAACTAGGAAAATATTGGTAAAAACAGGCATTTCTAGCATAAACCTATGTTATTTTGAGAAAAAGAACGAAACGAATCTAAATTTCCGGCTTTTGAATACCAATAAGTGCTTTAAATCATGGTTTTCCCTGTTTGTTGAAGGATTCACAACACACTTTTAACAATATTCTAAGAAGATATGGGTAAAACAATGTATTTATCATGAACCCAGGATATTTAGAGGATACCAAATATAAAAATCCTAATTTCCAACTCACGAATAGAAAAAATACTTTAAGTTATGGTTTTCCTGTTTATTGCAGGATTCCACGCACTTTTCACCATATAGTAGGTAAATATTGGTAAAACAAGCGTTTCTAGCATAAACCCAGGATATTTGGAGAAAAAGAACGAAACAAATCTAAAGTTCCGGAGTTTGAATGTCAATAAGTGCTTTAAATCATGGTTTTTCCCATTTGTTTCAGGATTCCACACACTTTTCACAATATTCTAGGAAAATATTACTAAAACAATGTATTTTATCGTGAACCCACGATATTTAGAAGTTATCAATTATAAAAATCCATTTTTCAAATTCACGAAGAGAAATAGTGCTTTAAATTATGGTTTTCCCTGTTTATTGCAGGATTCCACGCACTTTTCTCCATATATTAGCAGAATATTGGTAAAAACAGGCATTTCCAGCATAAACTTGCGTTACGTTGAGAGAAAAACAAATAAATCTAAATTTACGGCGTTTGAATGCTAATAAGTGCTTTAAATCATGGTTTTCCCTGTGTGTGTCAGGATTTCACACATTTTTCACCACATTTTATGAAAATATTGGTAAAACAATGTATTTTATCGTGAACCCACGATATTTAGAGGATACCAATTATAAAAATCTTAATTTCCAACTAATGAAGAGGAAAAGTACGTTAAATTATGGTATTCCTTGTTTACTGCAGGAGTCCACGCCCTTTTCACCATATATTAGCAAAATATTGGTAAAAACATACATTTTTCATTATATATTAGGAAAATATTGAAAAACAGGCAATTCTAGCATAAACCTACGTTATTTTGAGAAAAAGGACGAACCAAATCTAAATTTCCGGCTTTTAAATACCTATAAGTGCTTTAAATCATGGTTTTCCCTGTTTGTTGAAGGACTCCACACACTTTTAAAAATAATCGAAGAAAATATGGGTAAACCAATGTATTTTATTGTCAACCAAGGATATTTAGAAATACCAACTATAAAAATTCTAATTTCCAACAAACGATGAGAAAAAAAATTTAAATTATGGTTTTCACTGTTTAATGCAGGATTCCACGCACTTTTCAACATATTCTATGAAAATATTGGTAAAAACAGGCATTTCCAGCATAAACCTACGTCATTTTGAGAGAAAAAACGAAATAAATCTAAATTTCCGGCGTTTGAATGCCAATAAGTGCTTTATATGATGGTTTTCCCTGTTTGTTGCAGGATTCCACGCACTTTTCAACATATTTTAGGAAAATTTTAGTAAAACAATGTATTTTATCGTGAACCAACGATATTTAGAGGATACCAATTATAAATTTCCATATTTCCAACACAAGCAGAGAAATAGTACTTTAAATTATGGTTTTCTCCGTTCATTGCAGGATTCCACGCACTTTTCACCATATTCTAGGAAAATCTTGGTAAACTCAGGCATTTCGAGCATAAACCCACTTTATTTTGAGATAAAGAACGAAACAAATATAAATTTCCGGCTTTTGAATACCACAAGTGCTTTAAATCATGGTTGTCCCTATTTGTTGCAGGATTCCAGACACTTTTCACCATATTCTAGGATAATATTGCTAAAACAAATTTTTTATCCTGAACCAACGATATTTAGAGGATACCAATTACAAAAATCCATATTTCCAACTCACGAAGAGAAAAAATACTTTAAATTATGGTTTTCCCCGTTTATTGCAGGATTCCACGCACTTTTCACCATATATTAGCAAAATATTGGTAAAAACATGCATTTTTCACTATATATTAGGAAATATTGAAAAACAGACAATTCTAGCATAAACTTACGTTATTTTCAGAAAAAGAACGAAACAAATCTAAATTTCCGGCTTTTGAATACCAATAAGTGCTTTAAATCATGGGTTTCCCTGATTCTTGCTGGATTCCACACACTTTTCACCATATTCTAGTAAAATATTGGTAAAACAATGTATTTTATCGTGAACCCACGATATTTAGAAGATACCAACTATAAAAATTCTAATTTCCAACAAACGAAGAGAAAAAATAATTTAAATTATGGTTTTCCCGTTTATTGCAGGATTCCACGCACTTTTCACCATATATTAGCAAAATATTGGTAAAAACATGCATTTTTCACTATATATTAGGAAATATTGAAAAACAGACAATTCTAGCATAAACCTACGTTATTTTGAGAAAAGGAACGAAACAAATCTAAATTTCCGGCTTTGAATACCAATAATTGCTTTAAATCATGGTTTTCCCTGATTCTTGCTGGATTCCACACACTTTTCACCATATTCTAGTAAAATATTGGTAAAACAATGTATTTTATCGTGAACCCACGATATTTAGAGGATACCAATTATAAAAATCCATATTTCCAACTCAGGAAGAGAAATAGTACCTTAAATTATGGTTTTCCCTTTTTATTGCAGGATTCTACGCACTTTTGCCCATAAACTAGGAAAATATTGGTAAAAACAGGCATTTCTAGCATAAACCTATGTTATTTTGAGAAAAAGAACGAAACGAATCTAAATTTCCGGCTTTTGAATACCAATAAGTGCCTTAAATCATGGTTTTCCTGTTTGTTGAAGGATTCACAACACACTTTTAACAATATTCTAAGAAGATATGGGTAAAACAATGTATTTATCATGAACCCAGGATATTTAGAGGATACCAAATATAAAAATCCTAATTTCCAACTCACGAATAGAAAAAATACTTTAAGTTATGGTTTTCCCTGTTTATTGCAGGATTCCACGCACTTTTCACCATATAGTAGGTAAATATTGGTAAAAACAAGCGTTTCTAGCATAAACCCAGGATATTTGGAGAAAAAGAACGAAACAAATCTAAAGTTCCGGAGTTTGAATGTCAATAAGTGCTTTAAATCATGGTTTTTCCCATTTGTTTCAGGATTCCACACACTTTTCACAATATTCTAGGAAAATATTACTAAAACAATGTATTTTATCGTGAACCCACGATATTTAGAGGTTATCAATTTTAAAAATCCATTTTTCAAATTCACGAAGAGAAAGAGTGCTTTAAATTATGGTTTTCCCTGTTTATTGCAGGATTCCAAGCACTTTTCTCCATATATTAGCAGAATATTGGTAAAAACAGGCATTTCCAGCATAAACTTGCGTTACGTTGAGAGAAAAACAAATAAATCTAAATTTCCGGCTTTTAAATACCAATAAGTGCTTTAAATCATGGTTTTCCCTGTTTGTTGAAGGACTCCACACATTTTTCACCATATTTTATGAAAATATTGGTAAAACAATGTATTTTATCGTGAACCCACGATATTTAGAGGATAGCACTTATAAAAATCCTAATTTCCAACTAATGAAGAGGAAAAGTACGTTAAATTATGGTATTCCTTGTTTACTGCAGGAGTCCACGCCCTTTTCACCATATATTAGCAAAATATTGGTAAAAACATACATTTTTCATTATATATTAGGAAAATATTGAAAAACAGGCAATTCTAGCATAAACCTACGTTATTTTGAGAAAAAGGACGAACCAAATCTAAATTTCCGGCTTTTAAATACCTATAAGTGCTTTAAATCATGGTTTTCCCTGTTTGTTGAAGGACTCCACACACTTTTAAAAATAATCGAAGAAAATATGGGTAAACCAATGTATTTTATTGTCAACCAAGGATATTTAGAAATACCAACTATAAAAATTCTAATTTCCAACAAACGATGAGAAAAAAAAATTTAAATTATGGTTTTCACTGTTTAATGCAGGATTCCACGCACTTTTCAACATATTCTATGAAAATATTGGTAAAAACAGGCATTTCCAGCATAAACCTACGTCATTTTGAGAGAAAAAACGAAATAAATCTAAATTTCCGGCGTTTGAATGCCAAAAAGTGCTTTATATGATGGTTTTCCCTGTTTGTTGCAGGATTCCACACACTTTTCAACATATTTTAGGAAAATTTTAGTAAAACAATGTATTTTATCATGAACCAACGATATTTAGAGGATACCAATTATAAAAATCCTAATTTCCAACTCACAAAGAGAAAAAGTACTTTAAATTATGGTTTTCTCCGTTCATTGCAGGATTCCACGCACTTTTCACCATATTCTAGGAAAATCTTGGTAAACTCAGGCATTTCGAGCATAAACCCACTTTATTTTGAGATAAAGAACGAGACAAATATAAATTTCCGGCTTTTGAATACCACAAGTGCTTTAAATCATGGTTGTCCCTATTTGTTGCAGGATTCCACACACTTTTCACCATATTCTAGGATAATATTGCTAAAACAATTTTTTTTATCATGAACCAACGATATTTAGAGGATACCAATTACAAAAATCCATATTTCCAACTCACGAAGAGAAAAATACTTTAAATTATGGTTTTCCCCGTTTATAGCAGGATTCCACGCACTTTTCACCATATTTTAGCAAAATATTGGTAAAAACATGCATTTTCACTATATATTAGGAAATATTGAAAACCAGACAATACTAGCATAAACTTACGTTATTTTCAGAAAAAGAACAAAAAAACTCTAAATTTCCGGCTTTTGAATACCAATAAGTGCTTTAAATCATGGGTTTCCCTGATTCTTGCTGGATTCCACACACTTTTCACCATATTCTAGTAAAATATTGGTAAAACAATGTATTTTATCGTGAACCCACGATATTTAGAAGATACCAACTATAAAATTCTAATTTCCAACAAACGAAGAGAAAAAATAATTTAAATTATGGTTTTCCCCGTTTATTGCAGGATTCCACGCACTTTTCACCATATATTAGCAAAATATTGGTAAAAACATGCATTTTTCACTATATATTAGGAAATATTGAAAAACAGACAATTCTAGCATAAACCTACGTTATTTTGAGAAAAGGAACGAAACAAATCTAAATTTCCGGCTTTGAATACCAATAATTGCTTTAAATCATGGTTTTCACTAATACTTGCTGGATTCCACACACTTTTCACCATATTCTAGTAAAATATTGGTAAAACAATGTATTTTATCGTGAACCCACGATATTTAGAGGATACCAATTATAAAAATCCATATTTCCAACTCAGGAAGAGAAATAGTACCTTAAATTATGGTTTTCCCTTTTATTGCAGGATTCTACGCACTTTTGCCCATAAACTAGGAAAATATTGGTAAAAACAGGCATTTCTAGCATAAACCTATGTTATTTTGAGAAAAAGAACGAAACGAATCTAAATTTCCGGCTTTTGAATACCAATAAGTGCTTTAAATCATGGTTTTCCCTGTTTGTTGAAGGATTCACAACACACTTTTAACAATATTCTAAGAAGATATGGGTAAAACAATGTATTTATCATGAACCCAGGATATTTAGAGGATACCAAATATAAAAATCCTAATTTCCAACTCACGAATA
This sequence comes from Torymus aiolomorphi, assembly GCA_036365515.1. Taxonomy (NCBI): domain Eukaryota; kingdom Metazoa; phylum Arthropoda; class Insecta; order Hymenoptera; family Torymidae; genus Torymus; species Torymus aiolomorphi. Next base: position 141,375,490 of record CM070873.1, read on the forward strand.
GAAAAAATACTTTAAGTTATGGTTTTCCCTGTTTATTGCAGGATTCCACGCACTTTTCACCATATAGTAGGTAAATATTGGTAAAAACAAGCGTTTCTAGCATAAACCCAGGATATTTGGAGAAAAAGAACGAAACAAATCTAAAGTTCCGGAGTTTGAATGTCAATAAGTGCTTTAAATCATGGTTTTTCCCATTTGTTTCAGGATTCCACACACTTTTCACAATATTCTAGGAAAATATTACTAAAACAATGTATTTTATCGTGAACCCACGATATTTAGAGGTTATCAATTATAAAAATCCATTTTTCAAATTCACGAAGAGAAATAGTGCTTTAAATTATGGTTTTCCTGTTTATTGCAGGATTCCACGCACTTTTCTCCATATATTAGCAGAATATTGGTAAAAACAGGCATTTCCAGCATAAACTTGCGTTACGTTGAGAGAAAAACAAATAAATCTAAATTTCCGGCGTTTGAATGCTAATAAGTGCTTTAAATCATGGTTTTCCCTGTGTGTTGCAGGATTCCACACATTTTTCACCATATTTTATGAAAATATTGGTAAAACAATGTATTTTATCGTGAACCCACGATATTTAGAGGATACCACTTATAAAAATCCTAATTTCCAACTAATGAAGAGGAAAAGTACGTTAAATTATGGTATTCTTTGTTTATTGCAGGATTCCACGCCCTTTTCACCATATATTAGCAAAATATTGGTAAAAACATACATTTTTCATTATATATTAGGAAAATATTGAAAAACAGGCAATTCTAGCATAACCTACGTTATTTTGAGAAAAAGGACGAACCAAATCTAAATTTCCGGCTTCTGAATACCTATAAGTGCTTTAAATCATGGTTTTCCCTGTTTGTTGAAGGACTCCACTCACTTTTAAAAATAATCTAAGAAAATATGGGTAAACCAATGTATTTTATTGTCAACCAAGGATATTTAGAATTACCAACTATAAAAATTCTAATTTCCAACAAACGATGAGGAAAAAAAATTTAAATTATGGTTTTCACTGTTTAATGCAGGATTCCACGCACTTTTCAACATATTCTATGAAAATATTGGTAAAAACAGGCATTTCCAGCATAAACCTACGTCATTTTGAGAGAAAAAACGAAATAAATCTAAATTTCCGGCGTTTGAATGCCAATAAGTGCTTTATATGATGGTTTTCCCTGTTTGTTGCAGGATTCCACACACTTTTCAACATATTTTAGGAAAATTTTAGTAAAACAATGTATTTTATCGTGAACCAACGATATTTAGAGGATACCGATTATAAATTTCCATATTTCCAACACAAGCAGAGAAATAGTACTTTAAATTATGGTTTTCTCCGTTCATTGCAGGATTCCACGCACTTTTCACCATATTCTAGGAAAATCTTGGTAAACTCAGGCATTTCTATCATAAACCTACATTATTTTGAGATAAAGAACGAGACAAATCTAAATTTCCAGCTTTCGAATACCAATAAGTGCTTTAAATCATGGTTTTCCCTGCTTGTTGCAGGATGCCACACACTTTTCACCATATACTAGAAAAATATTGGTAAAACAATATATTTTATTGTGAATCCACGATATTTAGAGGATACCAAATATAAAAGTCCATATTTCCAATTCAAGAAGAGAAAAAGTACCTTAAATTATGGCTTTCCCTGTTTATTGCAGAATTCCATGCACTTTTCACCATATTCTGGGAAAATATTGGTAAAAACAGGCACTTCCAACACAAACCTATGTTATTTTGCGAAAAAGAACGAAATAAAACTAAATTTCCGGCGTTTGAATGCCAATAAGTGCTTTAAATCATGGTTTCCCGGTTTGTTGCAGGATTCCACAATCTTTTCAACATATTCTAGGAAAATATTGGTAAAAACAGGCATTTCTCACCATATAATAGGTAAATATTAGTAAAAACATGCATTTTTAACCATATATTGGGAAAATATTTGTAAAAAGAGGAAAATATTGGGAAAACCATAATTTAAATCCCTTATTGGTATTCAAAAGCCGGAAATTTAGTTTTATTTCGTTCTTTTTCTCAAAATAACTTAGGTTTAGTCTAAAAATCCTTGTTTTTACCAATACTTTCCTAATATATGGTGAGAAATGCCTGTTTTAACCAATATTTTCCTAGTATATGGTGAAGAGTGCGTGGAATCCTGCAATAAACAGGGAAAACCATAATTTAAGGTACTATTTCTCTTCGTGAGTTGGAAATATGGTTTTTTATATTTGGTATCCTCTAAATATCGTGGGTTCTACACGAAATACACTGTTTTACCAATATTTTCCTAGAATATGGTTAAAAGTGTGTGGAATCCAACAACAAACAGGGAAAACCATAATTTAAAGCACTTATTGGTATTCAAAAGCCGGAAATTTAGATTTGATTTGTTCTTTTTCTCAAAATAACGTAGGTTTATGCTGGAAATGCCTGTTTTTACCAATATTTTTTCTAGTATATGGTTAAAAGTGCGTGGAATCCGCAATAAACAGGGACAGCCATAATTTAAAGTACTTGTTCTCTTCTCGTGTTGGAAATATGAATTTTTATACTTGATAGCCTCTAAATATCGTGGGTTCACGATAAAATATATTGACTTACCAACATTTTCCTAGTATATGGTGAAAAATCTGTGGAATCCTGCAATAAACAGGGAAAACCATAATTTAAAGTACTTTTTCTCTTTGTGAGTTGGAAATTAGGATTTTTATAATTGGTATCCTCTAAATATCGTTGGTTCATGATAAAAAAATTGTTTTAGCAATATTATCCTAGAATACGGTGAAAAGTGTGTGGAATCCGGCAACAAATAGGGAAAACCATGATTTAAAGCACTTGTGGTATTCAAAAGCCGGAAATTTAGATTTGTTTCGTTCTTTATCTCAAAATAACGTGGATTTATGCTAGAAATCCCTCTTTTTACCAATATTTTCCTAATATATGGTGAGAAAATGCCTGTTTTAACCAATATATTTTTTCCTAGTATATGGTGAAAATCTGTGGACACCTCTACAATATGGGAAAAACCATAATTTAAAGCACTTATTGGTATTCAAAGCCGGAAATTTAGATTTGATTCGTTCTTTTTCTCAAAATAACATAGGTTTATTCTAGAAGTGCCTGTTTTTACCAATATTTTCCTAGTATATGGGAAAAAAGTTCGTGGAATCATGCAATAAAAAGGAAAACCATAATTTAAAGTATCTTTTCTCTTCGTGAGTTGTAAATATGGAATTTTATAATTGGTATCTCTAAATATCGTGGGTACATTGATAAAATACATTGTTTTACCTAATATTTTCCTATAAAATTTGTTGAAAAATGTGTGGAATCCTGCAAACTAAACCGTGAAAACGCCATTTTTGATTTAAAGCACTTATTGGCATTCAAACGCCGGAAATTTAGATTTATTTCGTTCTTTTACTCAAAATAATGCGTTTATGATAGAAATGCTCTGTTTTTATCAATATTTTCCTAATATATGGTTAAAAATGCATGTTTTTACCAATATTTTCCTAATATATGGTGAGAAATGCCTGTTTTTACCAATATTTTCCTAGAATATGAAAAGTGCCTGGAATCCTTTAATAAACAGGAAAAATCCATGATAGCAAAAGTATTTTTTTCTCTTCTGGAGTTGTGTGAAATATGTCTTTTTATAATTGGTATCCTCTAAATATCGTGGGTTCACGATAAAATACATTGTTTTATAAATATTTTACTAATATATGGTGAAAACGCCTGTTTTTACCAATATTTTCCTAGTATATGGTGAAAAGTGCCTGGAATCCTTTAATAAACAGGAAAAAATCCATGAAACCATGTATCCTCTATAACATATCGTTTGTTATAAAGTATTTTTTATAAATATTTTTCTAATATTGGAAAAGTGTGTGGAATCGGAACCATAATTTAAAGCAGTTATTCGTATTCGAAAGCCGGAAATTTAGATTTGTTTCTTGTTCTTTCCTCTCAAAATAATGTAGGTTTATGATAGAAATACCTGTTTTTACCAATATTTTCCTAATATATGGTTAAAAAATATGGTGAACAGTATATGGTGAACAGTGCGTGGAATCCTGCAAGAAACAGGGAAAACCATAATTTAAAGTACTATTCCTCTGCGTGAGTTGGAAATATGGACTTTTATAATTGGTACCCTCTAAATATCGTGGGTGCACAATAAAATACATTGTTTTACCAATATTTGTTTAGTATATGATGAAAAGTGTGTGGAATCCTGCAACAAACACGGAAGACCATAATTTAAAGCACTTATTGGTATCCAAAAGCCGGAAATTTAGATTTGTTTCGTTCTTTTTCTCAAAATAATGCAGGTTTATGATAGAAATGCCTGTTTTTACCAATATTTTCCTAATATATGGTTAAAAATGCATGTTTTTACCAATATTTTCCTAATATATGGTGCGAAATGCCTGCTTTTACCAATATTTTCCTAGTATATGGTGAATAGTGCGTGGAATCCTGCAATAAACAGGGAAAACCATAATTTAAAGTACTATTCCTCCACATGAGTTGGAAATATGGACTTCTATAATTGGTATCCGCTAAATGTCGTGGGTTCACAATAAATACATTGTTTTACCAATATTTTCCTAGTATATGGTGAAAACGGTCTGGAATACTGCAACAAACAGGGAAAAGCATAACTTAAAGCCCTTAATGGTATTCACAAGCCGGAAATTTGGGATTCGTTTCGTTCCTTTTATCAAAATAATGTAGGTTTATGATAGAAAAGCCTGTTTTTACCAAGATTTTCCTAATATATGTTTAATAATGCATGTTTTTACTAATATTTTCCTAATATATGGTGAGAAATGCCTGTTTTTACCAATATTTTCCTAGTATATGGTGACCAGTGCGTGGAATCCTGCAATAAACTGGGAACACCATAATTTAAAGTACTATTCCTCTGCGTCAGTCGGAAGTATGGGCTTTTATAATTGGTATCCTCTAAATATCGTGGGTTCACAATAAAAGACATTGTTATACCAATATTTTCCTAGAATATGTTGAAAAGTGTGCGGAATCCTGCAACAAACAGGGAAAACCATGATTTAAAACACTTATTGGCATTCAAACGCCGGAAATTTAGATTTATTTCGTTCTTTTTCTCAAAATAACATAGGTTTGTGCTGGAAATGCCTGTTTTTACCAATATTTTCCGAGAATATGGTGAGAAGTGCGTGATATCATGCAATAAGCAGGAAAACCATAATTTAAAGTACTCTTTCTCTGCGTGAGTTGGAAATATGGATTTTTATAATTGGTATCCTCTAAATATCGTAGGTTGACGATAAAATAGATTGTTTTTCCAATATTTATCTAGTATAAGGTTAAAAGTGTGTAAAATCCTGCAACAAACAGGAAAAACCATGATTTAAAGCACTTATTGGCATTCAAACGCCGGAAATTTAGATTTATTTCGTTCTTTTTCTCAAAATAACATAGGTTTGTGCTGGAAATGCCTGTATTTAACAATATTTTCCTAGAATATGGTGAAAAGTGCGTGGATTCCTGCAATAAACAGGGAAAGCGATAATTTAAGGTACTTTTTCTCTTCTTCAATTGGAAATATGGACTTTTATATTTGGTATCATATAAATATCCTGAATTCACAGTAAAATACATTTTTTTACCAACATTTTTCTAGTATATGGTGAAAAGTGTGTGGAATCCTGCAACAAACAAGGAAAACCATATTTTAAAGCACTTATTGGTTTTCGAAAGCCGGAAATTTAGATTTGTTTCGTTCTTTCTCTCAAAATAATGTAGGTTTATGGTAGAAATGCCTGTTTTACCAATATTTTCCTAATATATGGTTAAAAATGCCTGTTTTTACCAATATTTTCCTAGTATATGGTGAACAGTGCGTGGAATCCTGCAATAAACGGGGAAAACCATAATTTAAAGTACTATTCCTCTGCGTGACTTGGAAATATGGACTTTTATAATTGGTATTCTCTAAATATCGTGGGTACACGATAAAACACATCGTTTTACCAATATTTTCCTAAAATTTGTTGAAAAGTATGTTGAATCCTGCAACAAACCTGGAAAACCATGATTTAAAGCACTTATTGGCATTCAAACGCCGGAAATTTAGATTTATTTCGTTCTTTTTCTCAAAATAACATGGGTTTATGCTGGAAATGCCTGTTTTTACCACTATTTTCCTAGACTATCTTGAAAAGAGCGTGGAATCCTGCAATAAACAGGGAAAGCGATAATTTAAGGTATTTTTTCTCTTCTTGAATTGGGAATATGGACTTTTAAGTTTGGTATCCTCTAAATATCGTGGGTTCACAATAAAATACATTGTTTTACCAATATTTTCCTAGTATATGGTGAAAAGTGTGTGGAATCCTGCAACAAACACGGAAAACCATAATTTAAAGCACTTATTGGTATCCAAAAGCCGGAAATTTACATTTGTTTCGTTCTTTTTCACAAAATAATGCAGGTTTATGATAGAAATGACTGTTTTTACCAATATTTTCCTAATATATGGTGAGAAATGCCTGTTTTTACCAATATTTTCCTAGTATATGGTGAATAGTGCGTGGAATCCTGCAATAAACAGGGAAAACCTTAATTTAAAGTACTATTCCTCTACATGAGTTGGAAATATGGACTTCTATAATTGGTATCCGCTAAGTATCGTGGATTCACAATAAATACATTGTTTTACCAATATTTTCCTAGTATATGGTGAAAACTGTCTGGAATACTGCAACAAACAGGGAAAAGCATAATTTAAAGCCCTTAATGGTATTCACAAGCCGGAAATTTGGGATTTCTTTCGTACCTTTTATGAAAATAATGTAGGTTTATGATAGAAATGCCTGTTTTTACCAATATTTTCCTACTATATGTTTAATAATGCTTGTTTTTACTAATATTTTCCTAATATATGGTGAGAAATGCCTGTTTTTACCAATATTTTCCTAGTATCTGGTGACCAGTGCGTGGAATCCTGCAATAAACAGGGAACACCATAATTTAAAGTACGATTCCTCTGCGTGAGTTGGAAGTATGGACTTTTATAATTGGTATCCTCTAAATATCGTGGGTTCACAATAAAAGACATTGTTTTACCAATATTTTCCTAGAATATGTTGAAAAGTGTGTGAAATCCTGCAACAAACAGGGAAAACCATGATTTAAAACACTTATTGGCTTTCAACCGGCGGAAATTTAGATTTATTTCGTTCTTTTTCTCAAAATAACATAGGTTTATGCTGGAAGTGCCTGTTTTTACCAATATTTTCCGAGAATATGGTGAAAAGTGCGTGATATCCTGCAATAAACAGGGAAAACCACAATTTAAAGTACTCTTTCTCTGCGTGAGTTGGAAATATGGATTTTTATAATTGGTATCCTCTAAATATCGTAGGTTGACGATAAAATACATTGTTTTTCCAATATTTATCTAGCATAAGGTCAAAAGTGTGTAAAATCCTGCAACAAACAGGAAAAACCATGATTTAAAGCACTTATTGGCATTCAAACGCCGGAAATTTAGATTTATTTCGTTCTTTTTCTCAAAATAACATAGGTTTGTGCTGGAAATGCCTGTATTTACCAATATTTTCCTAGAATATGGTGAAAAGTGCGTGGATTCCTGCAATAAACAGGGAAAGCGATAATTTAAGGTACTTTTTCTCTTCTTCAATTGGAAATATGGACTTTTATATTTGGTATCCTCTAAATATCCTGAGTTCACAGTAAAATACATTGTTTTACCAACATTTTTCTAGTATATGGTGAAAAGTGTGTGGAATCCTGCAACAAACAAGGAAAACCATAATTTAAAGCACTTATTTGTATTCCAAAGCCGAAAATTTAGATTTGTTTCGTTCTTTCTCTCAAAATAATGTAGGTGTTTGAGAATGCCATAAATTAACTGAGTAACATGCTGTGGGTGATGAAATAATTGAAGTCAAAAACAATGTACATATACACTACATATTATATTTTCAAGGTCATAATTTGTTTAATATTTACAATGGTTTTACACGTATAAATAACTCTGAATATTGATTGGAATCTATTACAACATTAAAGAAAATTAATCCGATGTATAACAATTTCTACATTCACAAAATAAGTTTAAATAAAGTTGAAGCGACTAACTGATTATTGAGTTTTGTTCCATTTGAGTGTAATTTAGCAACTAACTTGCTTTTGATAGTAGAAATCCCTTAGAAGGGATTACTAACCTGTTGAGTGTTGATTCTAATTCCAATTAAAATGAGTGTGTCCGATGTGAGTAGTTGAGTCTATCCTAAACTCCCTCCTGGTCTCACGTACTATGAAGCTGACAAAGTAAAGAAGAGCAACCAAATATTACTTATTTGCTGCCTTGAGTATTGCTGGTGGTCACTTTTCACTTTTCACTTTCACTGTGCCAACACGTGGTTGGCACCTAACCTGAAATCTGGTGTGAGTGTTACCTTGTGAAGATTCGATGATATTAATGGTCTTGCACTTGAGTGATGCTTGAGTGAGGAGCTAATTCCGTGAGAATTCCAAATGGTAGAGTAGTAGAGTTGTGTAGAGCCAGTGAAAATGAGTGAAACCGTCGAAAATAGTAGCAGGTGCGCAGCGGAGATGTTCCTCGTGGCAAGGCTGAATTTCGAGAGAGCGTCGCCTTGAATGCTTCCGTCTCCTTGGCCTTCACGATTCACTTCGCGAATCAATCACAATCTCTCTCACATTTGTATGTGAGAGAGCGAGAGAGACCGAAACAGCGCGAATTCACCTTGTGAATCAGTGTAGTGTCTCGGCTGTTCCGCCGAGAGGCCGCGAGGTGCTGCCGCGCCGTGGCAGCGCCGTGAGTCGTACCGAGCTGAGATAACCGCGGGAATTCAAATTACTGAATTCCCAAACAGTAGGTTTATGGTAGAAATGCCTGTTTTACCAATATTTTCCTAATATATGGTTAAAAATGCCTGTTTTTACCAATATTTTCCTAGTATATGGTGAACAGTGCGTGGAATCCCGCAATAAACGGAGAAAACCATAATTTAAAGTACTATTCCTCTGCGTGACTTGGAAATATGGACTTTTATAATTGGTATTATCTAAATATCGTGGGTACACGATAAAGACATCGTTTTACCAATATTTTCCTAAAATTTGTTGAAAAGTGTGTGGAATCCTGCAACAAACCTGGAAAACCATGATTTAAAGCACTTATTGGCATTCAAACGCCGGAAATTTTGATTTATTTCGTTCTTTTTCTCAAAAATAACATGGGTTTATGTTGGAAATGCCTGTTTTTACCACTATTTTCCTAGAATATCTTGAAAAGAGCGTGGAATCCTGCAATAAACAGGAAAGCGATAATTTAAGGTACTTTTTCTCTTCTTGTATTGGGAATATGGACTTTTAAGTTTGGTATCCTCTAAATATCGTGGGTTCACAATAAAATACATTGTTTTACCAATATTTTCCTAGTGTATGGTGAAAAGTGTCTGGAATCCTGCAACAAACAGGGAAAGCCATGATTTAAAACACTTATTGGCATTCAACCGCCGGAAATTTAGATTTATTTCGTTCTTTTTCTCAAAATAACATAGGTTTATGATGGAAATGCCTGTTTTTACCAATATTTTCAGAGAATATGGTGAAAAGTGCGTGTTATCATGCAATAAACAGGGAAAACTATAATTTAAAGTACAATTTCTCTGCGTGAGTTGGAAATATGGATTTTTATAATTGGAATCCTCTAAATATCGTTGGTTGACGATAAAATACATTGTATTTTCCAATATTTTTCTAGTATATGGTTATAGTGTGTAAAATACTCAAACAAACAGGGAAAACCATGATTTAAAACAGTTATTGGCATTCAAACTCCGGAAATTTTGATTTATTTCGTTCTTTTTCTCAAAATGACATAGGTTTATGCTGGAAGTGCCTGTTTTTACCAATATTTTCCTAGAATATGGTGAAAAGTGCATGGAATCCTGCAATAAACAGGGAAAGCGATAATTTAAGGTACTTTTTCTCTTCTTGAATTGGAAATATGGACTTTTATGTTTGGTATCCTCTAAATATCGTGGGTTCACAATAAAATACATTGTTTTACCAATATTTTCCTAGAATATGTTGAAAAGTGTGTGGAATCCTGCAACAAATAGGGAAAACCATAATTTAAAGCACTTATTGGTATTCAAAAGCCGGAAATTTAGATTTGTCCGATCTTTTTCTCAAAATAATGCAGGTTTATGATACAAATGCCTGTTTTTACCAATATTTTACTAATATCTGGTTAAGAATGCATGTTTTTACCAATATGTTCCTAATTTATGGTGAGAAATGCCTGTTATTACCAATATTTTCCTAGTATATGGTGAACAGTGCGTGGAATCCTGCAATAAACAGGGAAAACCATAATTTAAAGTACTATTCCTCTGCGTGAGTTGCAAATATGGACTTTTATAATTGGTATCCTCTAAATATCGTAGGTTCACGATAAAACACATAGTTTTACCAATATTTTCCTAGTATATGGTGATAAGTGTGTGGTAGCCTGCAACAAACAGGGAAAACCATAATTTAAAGCACTTATTGGTATTCAAAAGCCGGAAATTTGGATTTGTTTCGTTCTTTTTATCAAAATGACATAGGTTTATGCTGGAAATGCCTGTTTTTACCACTATTTTCCTAGAATATCTTGAAAAGAGCGTGGAATCCTGCAATAAACAGGGAAAGCGATAATTTAAGGTACTTTTTCTCTTCTTGAATTGGGAATATGGACTTTTAAGTTTGGTATCCTCTAAATATCGTGGGTTCACAATAAAATACATTGTTTTACCAATATTTTCCTAGTGTATGGTGAAAAGTGTCTGGAATCCTGCAACAAACAGGAAAACCATGATTTAAAACAGTTATTCGCATTCAAACGCGGGAAATTTAGATTTATTTCGTTCTTTTTCCAAAATAACATAGGTTAATGCTGGAAATGCCTGTTTTTACCAATATTTTACGAGAATATGGTGAAAAGTGCGTGATATCATGCAATAATCAGGGAAAACTATAATTTAATGTACTATTTCTCTGCGTGAGTTGGAAATATGGATTTTTATAATTGGTATCCTCTAAATATCGTTGGTTGACGATAAAATACATTGTTTTTCCAATATTTTTCTAGTATATGGTTATAGTGTGTCAAATACTGCAACAAACCTGGAAAACCATGATATAAAGCACTTATTGGCATTCAAACGCCGGAAATTTAGATTTATTTCGTTCTTTTTCTCAAAATGACATAGGTTTATGCTGGAAATCCCTGTTTTTACCAATATTTTCCTAGTATATGGTGAACAGTGCATGGAATCCTGCAATAAACAGGGAAAACCATAATCTAAGGTAGTATTCCTCTGCGTGAGTTGAAAATATGGTCTTTTATAATTTGTATCCACTAAATATCGTAGGTTCACGATGAAATACATTGTTTTACCAATATTTTCCTAGAATATGTTGAAAAGTTTGTGGAATCCTGCAACAAACAGGGAAACCATGATTTAAAGCACTTATTGGCATTCAAACGCCGGAAATTTAGTTTTATTTCATTCTTTTTCCAAAATAACATAGGTTTATGCTGGAAGTGCCTGTTTTTACCAATATTTTCCTAGAATATGGTGAAAAGTGCTTGGAATCCTGCAATAAACAGGGAGAGCCATAATTTAAGGTACTTTTTCTCTTCTTGAATTGGAAATATGGGTTTTTATAATGGTTATACTCTAAATATCGTCGGTGCACGATAAAATACATTGTTTTTCCAATATATTCCTAGATGTTTGAGAATGCCATAATTTTTAATGAGGACATGCTGTGGGTGTTTACAAATAAATTGAGAGCCAAACACTTTAATAAATTAAATTTCAGTATATTATAAAACTGTCTATAAACTTAACTCTATTACATAAATTGGTTGAATATTACAAAAGCTTGGTTGAGTATCTGAGTGTTACAAGTTTATGTTTGAGTGTTTCTGTGTGAGTGAGATTTCAGAGAATTGCTGAGTTTGAATTAGTAAATTCCGTTGAGTTTACTGCTAGCATAAATACACACAATGAATGTTATTGATTTCTTGTGGTTGAGACTTGACAAGATTTATATGTGCAGAGTACTTCATATTAGATTACTGCTTGCTTGAGTCATCAAAATGGCTGTGTGTAGGTGTGTGTGTGAGTTTACCTTAGCTTCATAGCAATTATATTAATTTGGAGAAGAATGAGGAAGCCGGTTGAATCACACAGTCCATAGAGATGAAGCCAATTGAGTTGTAACCGCAGATGAGTTATAGCAAGCGAGAAGAGTTGTACCCAGTGAGTAGAGTTGTAGCCAGTGAGAGGAGCCAGTGAAACAGGAGAGTTGGTAAAAGCCAGTTGAGCACCGCCAGTTGAGTCTTGCGTAACGGTTACCGAGAGTGGTTGCCTCATGGCTAGCTAGAGGCAGCGAGCCGGTGAGATTATGCCATGTCAGAAGCTGCCGTGTGAGAAGCACTGGCGCATGAAAGCCCTGCCGTATGAGAAGTTCCGTTTGAGAGATACAGCTGACTGAGAGTATGCCGTGTAAAAGTCCATGCGGCCCCGTTGCGTGCACGCCGTATGTACATTGAGAGAGCGAGAGAGAGCGGCCTCGTGTCGAGCACGCTTCACTACCGAACAGTGAGAGCCGCTTTGTATGAGTAGATGCCGTGTGAGAAAATATGCCTCTATGTATGAGAAGCTGCCGTGTGAGATGATCCGCTGAATGAGACGGGAGTCCGAGTATGAGGCACCATACTAGTCACCATGCAGCCTCGCAACGAGCACACTGTAGACTATACCGGGTCTGGGTGAGAACTGCTGCCGTTTTAGTAGCAGCCGCAGACTGAGTTTTACAAAGAGTGAGCACTTCCGTCTTCTTGGTCTTCACGATTCACTTCGCGAATCAAATCACAATCTCTCTCACATTTGCATGTGAGAGAGCGAGAGAGACCGAAAAAGCGCGAATTCACCTTGTGAATCTGTGTAGTGTCTCGGCTGTTCCGCCGAGAGGCCGCGAGGTGCTGCCGCGCCGTGGCAGCGCCGTGAGTCGTACCGAGCTGAGCATAACCGCGGGAATTCAAATTACTGAATTCCCAAACATTCCGCCCGCCATCAACCGCCAGGTTGATTTAAATTCCGATTGACACTGGCAAGATGGCGAGTTTTGCAATTGGGCGGGTGAGTTGAGTGGTGGCCGTCTTTATTGTTACAACTCTGGTGAGATTGTCAGTTCCAGGGTGAAGTTGAGTGACTCTTGCGAGTGGCCATTTGCTTGGGGGTGAGTGTTCATCCGTGAGTAGTACCATGGAACCCACTTTTATCTCATGAGAGGGATGATGCCATTTTGAAATTGATTGAAGCCGTTGAAGGTGTTGAGTTGACCAATGCTTCCAAAATTGCTGAGTGATCCGTTGAATGAGTTGCCATTTGGAAAGCCTTGATTCCTTGAAGGTGAGTAAGCTTGGTTCAGGCACTGAGTTCAATGCCTTGCCGATGAGAAAGTTCCTTGATGATGTAGTCCTGCATCTTCTGAGAGTAGCCATATACTATGTGAGGATTATCCGTATTGAGTACCATGAATTCCACTTGGTTTCGTAAGATGAGTGATGCCTTCTTGATGTTGATGAAGACCGTTGTTGAGAAGACTTGCTGCCAGAGTTACTGAGTCATCCATGAAGGAGTTTCCCAACTGGACAGCTGAAATGCATTGACAGTTAGAACCCAAGTGAAACATTGAGTTTAATACCTTGATGATGAGAACAAAGCCAAAGTGAGTGTATCTTCTGAATCCTTTTGGAGTGGTTGTAACGGCTTTGAGTTGAGCAAACCTTCAATTGAGTCAGCAAGGATGATGAAATTCCAATTTGAGAATAATGTTGTCCATGGTCTGTTAGCGATGAAATATTATTGAATTCACCACTGCTTTCCACTTACATTATACGAAATACTGCAGGTGGGTTGAGTATCCATGGAGTGCCATCATTGATGTGAGTTGTACCAAGTTGAGTTTGTTGTAGAGAATGTTGCGAAGGTAGTTCTCCATTTGAAATAAACCATATGTATGCCGTATTGATACCATTCGGATGAGTAGCCACTGACCATGTATAGATGAACAGCTGATGACAATGCTGTGAGAGAGAGCACACAAATACAAATCCAGCACTTGTATGTTTTTGGATTCACGTCCCTTCGATGAGTTGATGAGTGGTCCTGCTAAATTGATCCCAGTGTGAGTGAAGGGTTGTGATGGGGTGTTCCAGTGCACTGGATAGTTGCCCCATGAGTTGCTGAGTCCGATGAGTCCGATACGTTGCACAAGTTACAGAATCTTGAGTAAATAACTTGGCCGGAACTCTGCTTCCAATAATCCAAATTTCCTGCCTGATGTGTGCAGAGTGAGTTTTCTCGGTGCCACCGAGAAATATTGGTATGTGAGAATTCCGAATGATCAGTGATGAGTTGACTGCACCGTAATAATGTTACTGGATGTTGAGTGATATTCCAGTTGAGTTTTGTAAAACCGATCTCCTACCATGATGATTCCATCTGAGTCTATACAGTCAATCTATTGAGTAGATGAATCCGTGGGACTTGAGATATTTCAGCATATTGAGTTCAGTATTGAAAACGAACTTGCTGAGGTTTCTTGATCCAGAAGATTTTTTCTTTGCTGATTATATCAGCTGTGAATCTCGTCTTTGTTGAACATTGCCGTTTGCCTTGGAATGATCACCAGCTAGCATTAGCTAGCCAGTAATTTTGAGTAATCTAATGAGTAATGAGTGTGTATTGACGAGATCCCATGAAATTTCCTTATGTGATGTGGCTGCAGTGAGTGTGACCTTTGCCTCTTTCTGGAAAGTGTTCCCCTTTTTGAGTCAGCTTGAGATGTCCATGATGATTGTCTTCCTTGGTTGTTGGAGCTATTCCTTGACTGAGTGTTACCCTCGTTCCAACAGATTCTTTCCATCGTGAGGCACGTGAGATTATGAGTGTGCATACCATATTCTGATCTGTCCATAAATGAACATCAGCGCTTGGCAGTTGAACTTTGTCCAAACATACCTTGAGTAAACCTTGCCGCTCTGAACTCCAACCTTGATATGGAGTCGGGGTTGAGTGTTGCCTTCCGTCTTGATGAGACTATAAATAATAATCCAATCGTGAGAAATGTGGATATAATATTGAGTGCTGTAGCTGTTGCCTGTTGCGAAGCATTCGAAACGCCATTAATTTTGAGAGCCGAATCCAGTTGAGTGAAATCTTCTCGAAGGTGCAGCCATTCTTCGCAATTGAGTTGAACTTGTTTGTCCCATGAGTACTTGAGTAGCCACAGCTCTTGTAGGAGAATTTGAAAGAATATCCACCGATGAGATTGTCCATGCGGGATCGAGTAGTGGTGAGTTTTGAGAAAGAGTTATCTGGTTGTGAATTTTTCTTGAGTGAGCGGCAATATAATTCTGATTTGAATTTATTCGAAGTGAAATCCGTTATAATTTGAGTAATCTCGTGACGCAATCATCATAATCTATAAATTGAGTTGCTGGTGAGGAATTCCTTGAGAAACATCGACAAATTGAATTTACAATTTGGCTCATGGATAGCCGCCCGCCGTGCAGAATCCTGATAACTGCATGGCCCTTGTGAGTTTGCTGACCGACATGTGTGAGTTGGTCCGGTTTATTTATCCATGAAATGAGTAGTACCATTTTTTATAGATGCTGTCATGAGTGAAATTGACAGTAACTGCTTGAGGTACGCTTGAGCTTTGCCAAATGAGTTGTTCAGTGCATCAGCCGATGTTTGAGATAACCTTACTTGATGGTTTCATTGTGTGAACAATGTGCTGCTTACACAATGCTTCTTTCTTCTTGAGTTTGCCTCTAGTTGTTGAGAGTGGTTCTTCTTAACCCAGAAGCGTGTGAGTAATTTCCTTAATTCTTCTGCGTTAAGTCCAATCCGATCTTGATGTATTGATTTCCATTGAACAGATGATTTGACTTGTTTGAGTAATGCCCAGCCAAAATTGATGATTCTGCGATAGGTTCTATCACACTGCTCTAGATGAGGTTAGATTGATAATTAGATCATAGCATTCAGCACCAATGAGTACATCCACAGGTTGAGGTTTACAGAATGGTAGGATCTGCCAAGAATAATTTCTGCACATGGTTACACATAAGCTGCTCACATTTCTCTGATGTCAGAGTTGATGAGAATTGGCGTATAATGTGAGCAATGATCCTAACCTTGAGATTTTGTGGATGGGCTGTAAGTCTGTTTGAACCTTTCCTAATGTGTGAGTTGATTGCGTACCTCCAATTCCAATCATTGGGATAGATGAGCATTGCCGTGGAGCGTTGAGTCTTCGAATAGCATCTTTTGAGATAAATCATAATTCTGATATTAAATAGACTCATGATCCAAGTTTATGAGATGTTACCGGTGTGTCGTATCATTCCAATGCAGTTGCAAGTAATGAACATTAAGTAAGTGAGTGTTGCATCTGAGTTGACCTTGAGTGTGAGTGATTGCGCCGAAATCCAATTTTTGATTGATTTTATCCACGTGATCCATCTTGAGTGAAAATTCCATGGTCTTATACCTATGTGTAATATGCAGTTATTGATGCACAAATCCATCCTCTGAAGCATAGCAGTGTAGTTGCATCTCTTCATCTCGATACATCTGTTGACTATTGTGACCGCCACAATAAAATGTTATTACTTGAGATTATTTCCAATAGGTGCAAGAGAGATGAGTAATGCACATTCAATGTATCAATTCGACTGAGATGTTCTTGTAGTAGTCCGGTGAAGCATCTCGCTGAATAAGCTGCCAAGGCAGCGATGAATTTGTACACCGACACAGGTGTGTGCATATGTACATCCACATGTAGTAAGAGTTTGTCCGTTCCTTCCTTGAGGTTGTCCGTTTGAATATTGAGCGTGTCCAAGTCACTGGTGAGAATCGCATCCATGAGTATGTCAATCTCCTTGGCCCCAGCATCCTCTCGAGTTTTTCCGACGTGGATCCAATGCATGAAAACAGTTTAATAATGAGTAAAGTTCACTGGCTCTAATACACACCACAGCATGTTTAATCCGGCTCGAAGGACCAAAATGTTTGAGAATGCCATAATTTTTAATGAGGACATGCTGTGGGTGTTTACAAATAAATTGAGAGCCAAACACTTTAATAAATTAAATTTCAGTATATTATAAAACTGTCTATAAACTTAACTCTATTACATAAATTGGTTGAATATTACAAAAGCTTGGTTGAGTATCTGAGTGTTACAAGTTTATGTTTGAGTGTTTCTGTGTGAGTGAGATTTCAGAGAATTGCTGAGTTTGAATTAGTAAATTCCGTTGAGTTTACTGCTAGCATAAATACACACAATGAATGTTATTGATTTCTTGTGGTTGAGACTTGACAAGAATTATATGTGCAGAGTACTTCATATTAGATTACTGCTTGCTTGAGTCATCAAAATGGCTGTGTGTAGGTGTGTGTGTGAGTTTACCTTAGCTTCATAGCAATTATATTAATTTGGAGAAGAATGAGGAAGCCGGTTGAATCACACAGTCCATAGAGATGAAGCCAATTGAGTTGTAACCGCAGATGAGTTATAGCAAGCGAGAAGAGTTGTACCCAGTGAGAAGAGTTGTAGCCAGTGAGAGGAGCCAGTGAAACAGGAGAGTTGGTAAAAGCCAGTTGAGCACCGCCAGTTGAGTCTTGCGTAACGGTTACCGAGAGTGGTTGCCTCATGGCTAGCTAGAGGCAGCGAGCCGGTGAGATTATGCCATGTCAGAAGCTGCCGTGTGAGAAGCACTGGCGTATGAAAGCACTGCCGTATGAGAAGTTCCGTTTGAGAGATACAGCTGACTGAGAGTATGCCGTGTAAAAGTCCATGCGGCCTCGTTGCGAGCACGCCGTATGTACATTGAGAGAGCGAGAGAGCGGCCTCGTGTCGAGCACGCTTCACTACCGAACAGTGAGAGCCGCTTTGTATGAGTAGATGCCGTGTGAGAAAATATGCCTCTATGTATGAGGAGCTGCCGTGTGAGATGATTCGCTGAATGAGACGAGAGTCCGAGTATGAGGCACCATACTAGTCACCATGCAGCCTCGCAACGAGCACACTGTAGACTATACCGGGTCTGGGTGAGAACTGCTGCCGTTTTAGTAGCAGCCGCAGAATGAGTTTTACAAAGGGTGAGCACTTCCGTCTTCTTGGCCTTCACGATTCACTTCGCGAATCAAATCACAATCTCTCTCACATTTGCATGTGAGAGAGCGAGAGAGACCGAAAAATCGCGAATTCACCTTGTGAATCAGTGTAGTGTCTCGGCTGTTCCGCCGAGAGGCCGCGAGGTGCTGCCGCGCCGTGGCAGCGCCGTGAGTCGTACCGAGCTGAGCATAACCGCGGGAATTCAAATTACTGAATCCCCAAACACTAGTATATGGTCAGAAGTGTGTGAAATCCTGCAACAAACAGGAAAAACCATGATTTAAAACACTTATTGGCATTCAAACGCCGGAAATTTAGATTTATTTCGTTCTTTTCTCAAAATAACATAGGTTTATGCTGCAAATGCCTGTTTTTACCAATATTTCCCTAGAATATGGTGAAAAGTGCGTGGAATCCTGCAATAAACAGGGAAAGCCATAATTTAAGGTACTTTTTCTGTTCTTGAATTGGAAATATGGACTTTTATATTTGGTATCCTCTAAATATCGTGGATTCACAATAAAATACATTGTTTTACCAATATTTTTCTAGTATATGGTAAAAAGTGTGTGGAATCCTGCAACAAACAGCGAAAACCATAATTTAAAGCACTTATTGCTATTCAAAAGCCGGAAATTTGAATTTGTTTCGTTCTTTTTATCAAAATAATGTAGGTTTATGATAGAAATGCCTGTTTTTACCAATATTTTCCTAATATATGGTTAAAAATGCATGTTTTTACTAATATTTTCCTAATATATGGTGAGAACTGCCTGTTTTTACCAATAATTTCCTAGTATATGGTGAACAGTGCGTGGAATCCTGCAATAAACAGGGAAAACCATAATTTAAAGTACTATTCCACAGCGTGAGTTGGAAATATGGACTTTTATAATTTTTATCCTCTAAATATCGTGGGTACACGATAAAATACATCGTTTTACCAATATTTTCCTAAAATATGTTGAAAAGTGTGTGGAATCCTGCAACAAACCGGGAAAACCATGATTTAAAGCACTTATTGGCATTCAAACGTCGGAAATTTAGATTTATTTCATTCTTTTTCTCAAAATAACATCGGTTTTTGCTGGAAATGCCTGTTTTTACCACTATTTTCCTAGAATATCGTGAAAAGTGCGTGGAATCCTGCAATAAACAGGGAAAGCGATAATTTAAGGTACTTTTTCTCTTCTCGAATTTGAAATATGGGCTTTTACATTTGGTATCCTCTAGATATCACGGGTTCACAATAAAATACATTGTTTTACCAATATTTTTCTAGTATATGGTGAAAAGTGTGCGGAATCGTGCAACAAACAAGGAAAACCATAATTTAAAGCACTTATTGGTATTCGAAAGCCGGAAATTTAGATTTGTTTCGTTCTTTCTCTCAAAATAATGTAGGTTTATGCTGGAAATGCCTGTTTTTACCAATATTTTCCGAGAATATGGTGAAAAGTGCGTGCTATCATGCAATAAACAGGGAAAACTATAATTTAAAGTACTATTTCTCTGCGTGAGTTGGAAATATGGATTTTTATAATTGGTATCCTCTAAATTTCGTTGGTTGACGATAAAATACATTGTTTTTCCAATACTTTTCTAGCATATGGTTATAGTGTGTAAAATCCTGCAACAAACAGGAAAAACCATGATTTAAAACACTTATTGGCATTCAAACGCCGGAAATTTAGATTTATTTCGTTCTTTTCTCAAAATAACCTAGGTTTATGCTGGAAATGCCTGTTTTTACCAATATTTTCCTAGTATATGGTGAACAGTGCGTGGAATCCTGCAATAAACAGGGAAAACGATAATTTAAAGTACTATTCCTCTGCGTGAGTTGGAAAAATGGACTTTTATAATTGGTATCCTCTAAATATCGTGGGTCCACGATACAATACATTGTTTTACCAATATTTTCCTAGTATACGTAGAAGAGTGCGTGAAATCCTGCAACAAACAGGGAAAACCATGATTTAAATCACTTATTG
Organism: Torymus aiolomorphi; assembly: GCA_036365515.1. Classification (NCBI taxonomy): domain Eukaryota; kingdom Metazoa; phylum Arthropoda; class Insecta; order Hymenoptera; family Torymidae; genus Torymus; species Torymus aiolomorphi. The sequence goes on from CM070873.1 coordinate 141,395,818, forward strand.
GCATTCAAACGCCGGAAATTTAGATTTATTTCGTTCTTTTCTCAAAATAACATAGGTTTATGCTGGAAAAGCCTGTTTTTACCAACATTTTCCTAGAATATGGTGAAAAGTGCATGGAATCCTGCAATAAACAGGGAAAGCCATAATTTAAGGTACTTTTTCTCTTCTTGAATTGGAAATATGGACTTTTATATTTGGTATCCTTTAAATATCGTGGGTTCACAATAAAATACATTGTTTTACCAATATTTTTCTAGTATATGGTGAAAAGTGTGAGGAATCCTGCAACAAACACAGAATGCCATAATCTAAAGCACTTATTGGTATTCAAAAGCCGGAAATTTAGATTTGTTTCGTTCTTTTTCTCCAAATAATGCAGGTTTATGATAGAAATGCCTGTTTTTCCGACATTTTCCTAATATATGGTTAAAAATTCATGTTCTTACCAATATTTTCCTAATATATGGTGAGAAATCCCTGTTTTTACCAATATTTCCCTAGTATATGGTGAAGAGTGCGTGGAATCCTGCAATAAACAGGGAAAACGATAATTTAAAGTACTATTCCTCTGCATGAGTTGGAAGCATGGACTTTTATAATTGGTATCCTCTAAATATCGTGGGTCCATGATACAATACATTGCTTTACCAATATTTTCCTAGAATACGTTGAAAAGTGTGTGGAATCCTGCAACAAACAGGGAAAACCATGATTTAAATCACTTATTGGCATTCAAACGCCGGAAATTTAGATTTATTTCGTTCTTTTTCTCAAAATAACATAGGTTTCTGCTGGAGGTGCCTCTTTTTACCAATATTTTCCTAGAATATGGTGAAGAGTGCGTGGAATCATGCAATCAACAGGGAAAGTCATTATTTAAGGTACTTTTTCTCTTCTTGAATTGGAAATATGGACTTTTATATTTGGTATCCTCTAAATATGGTGGGTTCACAATAAAATACTTTGTTTTACCAATATTTTCCTAGAATATCGTAAAAAGTGCGTGGGATCCTGCAATAAACAGGGAAAGCGATAATTTATGGTACTTTTTCTCTTCTTGAATTGGAAATATGGACTTTTATGTGTGGTATCCTCTAACCCACATAGCATGAAAACTTCCTGGAAGTTTTATGAAAGCTTCCAAGAAAGATTCGGAATCTTACAGGAAGCTTATATGGAAGATTCCTGAAAGCTCAAAATGTCCGCCCTTTTTTCTCACAAAAAGCTTTCAGGAAAGATTCTATTAATCTTCCCAGAAAGCTTTCCGGGATCTTTCATCAAACTTTTAAAAGAGTAACTGGTAGCTTTGTGAAAGATTTGTCAATCTTTATGGAAGGTTTCTTGAAAGAATACGGTTAGTTTACAGACAATCTTTCAGCAAGGCTTTAGTAAGGTAGCTGTAAAGATCCTTGTAAGGTTTTTGATAGATTTATTGAAATCTTTCAGAAAGCTTACATGAAAGATTCCTGTAAGCTTAAAATTCCGCCCAATTCTTTCTCGAAAGGATACGGTAAGTTTACAGGAAATCTTCCAATAAGACTTTAGTAAGGTAGCTGTAAAGATCCTTGTAAGGTTTTTGATAGATTTATTGAAACCTTTCAGAAGGCTTACATAAAAGATTCCTGTAAGCTTAAAATTCTGCCCAATTTACTGGCAAAAGCTTTAAAAAAAATCTATTAATATTTCCGGAAAACTTTCCAGGACCTTTCATCAAGTTTTTAAAAGAGTAACTGGAAGCTTTGTGAAAGATTTGTCAATCTTTCAGAAAGATTCTACGAAACATTCTAGTAAATCTTTCAAGAAACCTTTCACGAAGCTTTTTCAAGTTCTTGAAAGATTACTTTGGAACTTAAAGCCATACATATTACAGACAATACTCTAAAGTATAACTATTACAATTCTCGCATATTATTTACAACTTATTACTATATTAATCGCAACTTTTTCATAGCAGAACAAATTTTACATAAAATTTTTTGACCTAACTGGGAATCGAACCTACAACCCTTGGGTTATTACGCACGCATGCTATCCGTTACGCTATCGCTCGCTTGAAGGAGTTGGAACATTTTCATCCAAATAAGGTGCACTATCTACGATTATTCAATTGTTATTAAATAATATCATACATACATACCTAACATACATGTTATTATTTCGATTATATTCATCTAAAATATTAATGTCTTTAAAATGGCCATGTAAAATACCGAAACGATACCATTTTTACCGGCACCTAAGTTTTATTTTTTTATCGTATTTAAACAAAAATTTCAGAGAAAAGCGCTCTTTTACGGAAATCCAACGCTTTTTCCTAAAGTTTGTGTTTAGATGTAATAAAAAAAATAAAATTTTGGTGCCGATAAGCTAGGGTTCTACGTTTGAGTTGAACATGGCCTCAAAGTTAAAACGGTATTATAAAATCAAGTTTCAATTAAAACATTATAAAATCAATTATAAATGTATTAAAATATTATCAAATTTACTTTATTTATATTTGCTTATATTCCATATGTTTAATATAAATGGATAAAGAAATTTTTCAATTCATTAAAAAAGCATAATTTTGTTCTAAGTTGATGAAATCTTCAAATCTATATTTTCAACTCAAAAATAACTTCAAAATAGTCTCAAAAGAGATGATGAAAAGAGAGGGGATTAAACATATTGCAAGAATATGTGTTTATATTAGATGCATCTTTAAGGGGCTAGACACCTTTTTTCTCTGAAATAAGAAGTCACATTTTAATACATAAATGTAAACTAATTATTTCATACTTTTTTACATGTAAAAGTGGGTATATTTACCTTACCTTAAAACTTTCTCCGATGGGCCTTTATATGGTCCAGAACCATAGTCATCTATGAAACAAGTTTTTTCACTAACCGTAAGCTTTGAAATTTTCCTGTGGATGGATTGACTTCAGATTTGAACTAAATTACTCCTGAATAGTATAATTCTCATATGAGTGTAGGGATTTAGGATTAAATGTCGGAAAAAATTTTTACACCAGAAAAATTATGAAAAAATATAAAAATTTTAAAAATTAAAAAAAACTCTTGAAAAACAGCACAATATTTTTTTTCTCATTAGATCAAAAATCCCTACACTCATATGAGAATTATACTATTCAGGAGTAATTTAGTTCAAATCTGAAGTCAATCCATCCACAGGAAAATTTCAAAGCTTACGGTTAGTGAAAAAACTTGTTTGATCGATGACTATGGGTCTGGACCATATAAAAGGCCCATCGGAGAAAGTTTTAAGGTAAGGTAAATATACCCACTTTTATATGTAAAAAGTATGAAATAATTAGTTTACATTTATGTATTAAAATGTGACTTCTTATTTCAGAGAAAAAAGGTGTCTAGCCCCCTTAAGATGAAATGGCGAAAAAGTTATTTACAATTCATATAACTATTATGTATTTAGAAAAAGTTGTTACTTTTTCAAATCACATTTTTAAGACCAAAATAACTCGTGAGTAGTTATAAATACATAATTTATAATGAAATTAACTGTAATTTAAGAATATCGGTATCCATTTTCTATAGCTGAAGAACCAATTAAAAAGAAAATTATTTCCGAAACAAAAAATTTTGGCAAAATTGTTCTTTTATCAAAATAAGACCTTATTGTCATTCATTTGACTCCAAAATTTAATCAGTTCTGAGTTAAGACATACGTAAGATGCATGCAAAAGTTCAGCTCATTACGTCTATCCGTTCAAGAGTTATGCCGGGGACAAAATTTTGTTTCATAAATTCATACATACATACATTTTTTTAAAACCTATTATTCTGACTCAGAAAGCTCAAAAACATCGAAATTCATCAAAATCTCTGTTTTGAAAATTTTCACTATTACAACGCTTTCTCTTTGAGAAATAAATATAGTGTCAATAGGGAGAAATAAAATTCGTATACTGAATATATTTTAACACTCCGTGCGCAAAGCTCGACTTCGCACACGCTCAAATAAAAAGCATCTGCTAAATCAAGCTTTGTCCCCGTCGTATACAAAAATACGGTTCGATACGCGAGCGAGAAGGTGATTTTAACCTTGTGTGACCTTTTCACCCTAGCTTCGCTCAGGTGCAAACGTCCACACTAGGATAAAATCACTTTGACGCACTAGCATCGAAATTTATCTGTATTATTTTGACTCTCCGTGCGCAAAGCGCGATTTCGCGCACGCTTGTTTTTTGAATGAAAAAGCATACGCTAAATCAAGCTTTGTACACATCGTGTCAAAAGATACTGTTCGATACACAAGCGAAAAGGTGCACGCGTTAGTATCAAACTGTACTATTTCTAAACAAAGAAAATATTAACTTTAATTATTAATTTTAAACATTCATTTGGAAAAACACATCTTCCTTTTATGCAAATACAATACTCAGAATTCATTTGGCAATTCTTATGAGAGTACTATTATGAGAGATAATTGTTGAAAAAATTGGATCAAAATGACAAAACAGCAGAATCCTACTTATCAACATTAAAATTATTTTTAATTAAAAAGTTTTTAAACAGTTTTTTGGGAAACCACAATTTTAACGCCCTCCTTATATTTAAATACTATACATAGAATTATTTTATACCCATTCTATTATAATTTTGATAAAGTATACTCGTTGGAAGATGATGTCGGTATCCAACATCTCCTTAAAGCATTCATTTTTGGAATATTTTATTAAGGGTTCCCGAAATCTTTCTAAAGCTTTCACGAAATGTTGCTCAGTTGCATAGGTGGAATTTTTTGTTATTCCATTAAACTTACGGCAAGCTTTCGCGGAACCTTACCAGAATATGTTACGGTTCCAGTAATCTTTGACTTATTGTCACTGCAATCTTTATGAAAGGTTCTATTTATGTTGAGTAGAATCTTCCCTGGGAGTATTCATAAATCTTTTTTAAAAGTTTTTCGGAAGATTTGCAATGAATGTTATAGTTCGATCTTTCACTAAGCTTACTGTAATCCTTCTGGTTACCTTTCATGATAGATTCCAGTATTCATGAATCTTTCTCAAAAATTTTTCAGAAGATTTACAATTTATGTTCCAGTTTATCTTTCAGTAAGCTTACTGTTACCTTTCTAGTTATCTTCCATGAAAAATTCAAGTATCTGTTATTAGAATGTTTCATGGAAGATTCTGGAAACCTTTCAAAAGCTTTCATGGCATGTTACTGAATCGCACATTTGGAATTTTTTTGTCTGGTTCCACAAAACTTACGGGAAGCTTTCATGAACATTGCAAGGCAACGCGACTGGGGAGTTTCACCGGAACCTTCCATTAGGCTTTTCCATTATTTTTCGGTAATCATGCTAACTGCAATCTTTCATGCAAGATTTTATTGATGTTTAGTAGAATCTTCCCTGAAAGTATTCAGTAATCTCTTTCAAAAGGCTTTTGGAAGATTTTTAATCAATTTTCCAGTTGAATCTTTCAGTAAGCTTACTGTAACCTTTCTATTTATCTTTCATGAAAGATTCCAGTATCAATTCTGAGAATGTTTCATGTAAGGTTCCGGAACCCTTTCAAAAGCTTTCATTGTATATGGTCGAGTCTTATAGTTCGAATCTTTTTGTTGATTCCGTTAAACTTACGCGAAGCTTCCGTGTAACATTGCAAGGTAACGCTACTGGAAAAGTTCCGTGGGAACCTTCCATTAAACTTTACGCATTATTTTTCGATAATCTTTTATTCATGCTCACTGCAATCTTTCATGGCAGATTTCATTTAGGTATAATGGAATCTTCCTGAAAGTATTTATATATCTTTTTCAAAAGGTTTTTGGAAAATTTGAAATCAATGTTCCAGTTTAATCTTTCAGAAAGCTTACTGTAACCTTTATAGTTCTCTTTCATGAAAGATTCCAGTATCAATTATTAGAATGTTTCATGAAAGATTCTGTCAGCTTTTCAAAAGCTTTCGTGTAATGTTACTCTGGTGAATAGTTAGAATCATTTGATTGTTTTTGCGAATCTTACGGGAAGCTTTCGTGGAACATTGCAACGTAACGCTACTGGCTTTACGCATTATTTTTCGGTAATCTTTTGTTCATGCTTACTGCAATCTTTCATGAGAAGTTCCGTTTTTGTTTAGTCGAATGTTCCGGAACGCATTCATCAATCTTTCTCAAAAGTTTTCGGAAGATTTGCAAGAAATGTTCCTGTTCAATCTTCCAGTAAGCTTACTGTAATCTTTCTAGTTATCTTTCATGGAAGACTCCAGTATCGATTCTTAGAATGTTTCATGGTGGATGTCGGTAACCTTTCAAAAACTTTCATGGCATGTTACGGAATCGCATAGCTGGAATTTTTTGGTTGCTTTCCGAAAACTTACGGGAAGCTTTCGTGGAGCATTGCAAGGTAACGCTACTGGTAAGTTTTGCCGGAACCTTCCTTTAAGCTCTTTGCATTATTTTTCGGTAATCTTTCATTCATGCTTACTGACACCTTTCATGAAAGGTTCTATTTATGTTCAGTGGAATCTTTACTGCAAGGATTTGGAAATCTCCTTTGCAATCTTAGCGTAAGCTTTCAACAAAGATAACGGTGTAATCTTTCTAAAAACTTACTGTAATATTGCTGTTTCCTTTCGTGAAAGATTCCTGAATTGATTCCTGAAATATTTCACGTAAGATTCCCGTAGGCTTTCCAGAAGCTTACGTGTAATATTCGTCGAAAGGACATTTGGCAATCTTGATTGTAATATTACTTTAACATTCCGGGAAGCTTACAAGAAAGCTTACAAAGAAATCTATCTGAAAGTTTCCGTTATCTTTTAGAAAGGTTGAGGAAAGCTTCCATTGAATATTTTTTGAATCTTTCACTGAGAAGCTTTCATGCTATGTGCAGAAAGATTTCAGTATCGATTCTTAGAATTTTTCATCGTGGGTGTCAGCAAGCTTTCAAAAACATTAATGGAATGTTACGGGATCTCATAGTTGGAATTTTTTGGTTGGTTTCCGAAGATGTACCAGAAGCTTTCGTAGAACATTGCTAGGTAATGCTACTGGAATGTTTCGTGGGAACCTTCCATTAAGTTTTTCGCATTATTTTTCGGTAATGTTGCATTCATGCTTATTGCAATCTTTCATGAAAGGTTCCATTTATGTTTAGTGCAATCTTTCCTGAAAGTATTCATCAATCTTTTTCAAAAGTTTTTCGGAAGATTTGCAAGAAATGTACCAGTTCAATCTTTCAGTAAGCTTACTTTAACATTTCTAGTTATCTTTCATGAAAAATTCCAGTATCGATTCTTAGAATGGTTCATGGTCGATGTTAGCAACCTTTCAAAAACTTTCAAGGAATGTTACGGAATCGCATAGTTGGAATTTTTTCGGTTGGTTCGCTTAAACTTACGGGAAGCTTTTGTGGAGCATTGGAAGTTAACGCTACTGGAATGTTTCACGGGAACCTTCCATTAAGTTTTTCGCATTATTTTTCGATAATATTGCATTCATGCTTATTGCAATCTTTCATGAAAGGTTCTATTTATGTTTAGTGGAATTTTTCCTGCAAGTATTTGGGAATCTCTTTGGTAATCTTAGCTTAAACTTTCAAGAAAGATAACAGTGTAATCTTCCCGAAAGTTTACCGTAATATTGTTGTTTCCTTTTGTGAACGATTCCTGTATTGATACCTGCAAGGATTTGCGAATCTCTTGCAATCTTACAGTAAGCTTTCAACAAAGGTAACAGTCTAATTTTCCCAAAAGCTTACTGTAATATTGTAGTTTCATTTCGTGAAAGATTCCTGTATCAATCCCTGCAAGGATTTGGTAATCTTTTCTGCAATCTTAGCATAAGCTTTCAACAAAGATAACAGTATAATCTTCCCAAAAGCTTACTGTAATATTGCTGTTTCCTTTTTTGAAAGATTCCTGAATTGATCCCTGCAAGGATTTGGGAAGCTCTTTTTCAATCTTAGCGTAAGCTTTCAACAAAGCTGACAGAGTAATATTCCCAAAAGCATACTGTAATATTTCCTTTTCCTTTCGTGAAAGATTCCTGTATTGATCTCTGCAAGGATTTGGGAATCGCTTTGGTAATCTTAGCGTAAGCTTTAAAAAAAGATAACAGTGTAATATTTCTAAAAGCTTACCGTAATATTGCTGTTTCCTTTTGTGAACGATTCCTGTATTGATCCTTGCAAGCATTTGGGAATCTCTTTTGCAATCTTACAGTAAGCTTTCAACAAAGGTAACAGTCTAATCTTCCCAAAAGCTTACTGTAATATTGTAGTTTCATTTCGTGAAAGATTCCTGTATCAATCCCTGCAAGGATTTGGTAATCTTTTCTGCAATCTTAGCGTAAGCTTTCAACAAAGATAACAGTATAATCTTCCCAAAAGCTTACCGTAATATCACTATTTCCTTTTGTAAACGATTCCTGTATTGATCCCTGCAAGCATTTGGGAATCTCTTTTTGCAAACTTACAGTAAGCTTTCAACAAAGGTAACAGTCTAATCTTCCCGAAAGCTTACTGTAATATTGTAGTTTCCTTTCGTGAAAGATTCCTGTATTGATCCCTGCAAGGATTTGGTAATATTTTCTGCAATCTTAGCGTAAGCTTTCAACTAAGATAACAGTATAATCTTCCCAAAAGTTTACTGTAATATTGTTGTTTCCTTTTTGAAAGATTCCTGTATTGATCCCTGCAAGGATTTGGGAAGCTCTTTTTCAATCTTAGCGTTAGCTTTCAACAAAGATAACAGTGTAATATTCCCAAAAGCTTACTGTAATATTGCCTTTTCCTTTCGTGAAAGATTCCTGTATTGATCCCTGCAAGGATTTGGGAATCTCTTTGGTAATCTTAGCGTAAGCTTTCAAAAAAGATAACAGTGTAATATTTCTAAAAGCTTACTGTAATATTGCTGTTTCCTTTCGTGGATGATTCCTGTATTGATTCTTGGAATATTTCACGTAAGATTCCTGTAGCTTTCTAGAAGCTTTCATGTAATATTCGTCGAAGAACATTTAGCAATCTTGATTGTAATATTGCTTTAACCTTCCGGGAAGCTTACAAGAAACCTTACAATGGAATCTATCTGAAAGTTTCAATTATCTTTTAAAAAGGTTGATGAAAGCTTCCATTGGAATATTTCTTGAATCTTTCACTGGCAAGCTTTCATGCTATGTGGGAAATATCGTGGGTTCACAATAAAATACATTGTTTTGCCAATATTTTCCTAGTATTTGGTGAAAAGTGTCTGGAATCGTGCAACAAACAGGAAAAACCATAATTTAAAGCACTTATTGGTATTCACAAGCCGGAAATTTGGGATTTGTTTCGTTCTTTTTATCAAAATAATGTAGGTTTATGATAGAAATGCCTGTTTTTACCAATATTTTCCTATTATATGGTAAAAATGTATGTTTTTACCAATATTTTCCTAATATATGGTGAGAAATCCCTGTTTTCAACAATATTTTCCTAGTATATGGTGAACAGTGCGTGGAATCCTGCAATAAACAGGGAAAACGATAATTTAAAGTACTATTCCTCTGCGTGAGTTGGAAAAATGGACTTTTATAATTGGTATCCTCTAAATATCGTGGGTCCACGATACAATACATTGTTTTACCAATATTTTCCTAGAATACGTTGAAAAGTGTGTGGAATCCTGCAACAAACAGGGAAAACCATGATTTAAAGCACTTATTGGCATTCAAACGCCGGAAATTTAGATTAATTTCGTTTTTTTTCTCAAAATAACATGGATTTATGCTGGAAATGACTGTTCTTACCAATATTTTCCTAGAATATCGTGAATAGTGCGTGGAATCCTGCAATAAACAGGGAAAGCGATAATTTAAGGTACTTTTTCTCTTCTCGAATTTGACATATGGACTTTTACATTTGGTATCCTCTAAATATCGTGGGATCACAATAAAATACATTGTTTTACCAATATTTTTCTAGTATATGGTGAAAAGTGTGTGGAATCGTGCAACAAACAGGGAAAACCATAATTTTAAGCACTTATTGGTATTCGAAAGCCGGAAATTTAGATTTGTTTCGTTCTTATTCTCAAAATAACATGGGTTTATGCTGGAAATGCCTGTTTTTACCAATATTTTCCTAGATGATGGTGAAAAGTGCGTGGGATCCTGCAATAAACAGGGAAAGCCATAATTTAAGGTAGTTTTTCTCTTCTTAAATTGGAAATATGGACTTCTATATTTGGTATCCTCTAAATATCGTGGGTTCACAATAAAATACATTGTTTTACCAATATTTTTCTAGTATATGGTGAAAAGTGTGTGGAATCGTGCAACAAACAGGGAAACCATAATTTAAAGCACTTATTGGTATTCGAAAGCCGGAAATTTAGATTAGGTTCGTTCTTTCTCTCAAAATAATGTAGGTTTATGATAGAAATGCCTGTTTTTACCAATATTTTCCGAATATATGGTTAAAAATGCCTGTTTTTACCAATATTTTCTAGTATATGGTGAACAGTGCGTGGAATCCTGCAATAAACAGGGAAAACCATAATTTAAAGTACTATTCCTCTGCGTGAGTTGGAACTATGGACTTTTATAATTGGTATCCTCTAAATATCTTGGGTTCACGATAAAATACATTGTTTTACCAATATTTTCCTGGAATATGCTGAAAAGTGTGTGGAATCCTGCAACAAACAGGGAAAACCATGATTTAAAGCACTTATTGGCATTCAAACGCCGGAAATTTAGTTTTATTTCGTTCTTTTTCTGAAAATAACATAGGTATATGCTTGAAGTGCCTGTTTTTACCAATATTTTCCTAGAATACGATGAAAAGTGCGTGGAACCCTGCAATAAACTGGGAAAGCCATAATTTAAGGTACTTTTTCACTTCTTGAATTGGAAATATGGACTTTTATATTTGGTATCCTCTAAATATCGTGGGTTCACAATAAAATACATTGTTTTAGCAATATTTTTCTATTATATGGTGAAAAGTGTGTGGAAACCTGCAACAAACAGGGAAAACCATGACTTAAAGCTCTTATTGGTATTCGAAAGCTGGAAATTTAGATTGTCTCGTTCTTTTTCTCAAAATAATGTAGGTTTATGATAGAAATGTCTGAGTTTACCAAGATTTTCCTAGAATATGGTGAACAGTGCGTGGAATCCTGCAATAAACAGGGAAAGCCATAATTTACAGTACTTTTTCTCTTCTTGAGTTGGAAATATGGACTTTTATAATTGGTATCCTCTAAATATCGTGGGCTCACGATAAAATACATTGTTTTACCAATATTTTCCTAAAATATGTTGAAAAGTGTGTGGAATCCTTCAACAAACAGGGAAAACCATGATTTAAATCACCTATTGGCATTCAAACGCCGGAAATTTAGCTTTATTTCGTTCTTATACTCAAAATAACATAGGTTTATGCTGGAAATGCCTGTTTTTACCAATATTTTCGTAGAATATGGTGTAAAGTGCGTGGAATCCTGCAATAAACAGGGAAAACCATAATTTAAAGTACTTTTTCTCTTCTTGAGTGGGAAATATGAACTTTTATTATTGGTATCCTCTAAATATCGTGGGTACACGACAAAATACATTGTTTTACCAATATTTTCCTAGCATATGGTGAAAAGTGTGTGGAATCCTGCAACAAACAGGGAAAACCATAATTTAAAGCACTTATTGCTATTCAAAAGCCGGAAATTTGGATTTGTTTCGTTCTTTTTATCAAAATAATATAGGTTTATGATAGAAATGCCTGATTTTACCAATATTTTCCTAATATATGGTTAAAAATGCCTGTTTTTACTAATATTTTCCTAGTTTATGGTGAACAGTGTGGGGAATCCTGCAACAAACAGGGAAAACCATGATTTAAAGCACTTATTGGCATTCAAACGCCGGAAATTTTGATTTATTTCGTTCTTTTTCTCAAAATAACATAGGTTTATGCTGGAAATGCCTGTTTTTATCAATATTTTCCTAGTATATGGTGAAAAGTGTGTGGAATCCTGCAACAAATAGGGAAAACCACAATTTAAAGCACTTTTTGGTATTCGAAAGCCGGAAATTTAGATTTGTTTCGTTCTTTCTCTCAAAATAATGTAGGTTTATGAGAAAAATGCCTGTTTTTACCAATATTTTCCTAATATATGGTGAAAAATGCCTGTTTTTACCAATATTTTCCTAAAATATGTTGAAAAGTGCGTGGAATCCTGCAATAAACAGGGAAAGCGATAATTTAAGGTACTTTTTCTCTTCTTGAATTGGAAATATGGACTTTTATATTTGGTATCCTCTAAATATCGTGAGTTCACAATAAAATACATTGTTTTACCAATATTTTTCTTGTATATGGTGAAAAGTGTGTGGAATCCTGCAACAATCCGGGAAAACCATAATTTAAAGCACTTATTGGTATTCGAAAGCCGGAAATTTAGAGTTGTTTTGTTCTTGAATAAGAAAATCGTTCGTGAAGATTGATTAAGGTAGTAAATAAACGGACTCTAACGAACTAATGTGTTTTCGACCTTTATTTCGCCGACGTTTCGGGAGTTTTATTTATTACTCCCCTCTTCAAGGCTACAAAGTAATTTAACAAATCATTAAATAATGGACAAATTGTGAAAACATTTTACAAAAATTTATAAATAATAGAATACCATTAATTAAGGTTTCGTCTCATAGGAGTTCGTCAAAGTATTGAAAGAAATGAACAACGTGGAAGTGGAAAAAAGAAGGCCAATCTGTGAAAAAATGTACGGGTATTGAATTTAGTTAAAATCTATTGAAACTAGAAAAGATTTTTTTAATATATGTGGAATTTGTACTTACGCCAGACTCTGTCTTTTCCGTTCATCATTGTTCCGCTACTTATATCTGAATTAATCAGCGTGCAGAACAATACTGAAGGGAAATCGCAAAAGTCTGACGAGATAAAGGAATTATTGACAGAACGGAAGGTGGGGGGAGAGAAGAGAGTAAGAGAGAAAGAAAGAAGGAAACTATGAAAGCGAATCTCATCGAATAAAATTTGAAATTGAATAAACGGAAAATTATAAGCAATTAGTTAGCCATTGCAAAATTGTTTTATAATTTCTATTGTTTTTTTATATGAGTTTTTGAGGAAATTTAGATCTTGAATGCAGTTGAGAGTATTGTCGTGGTAGTAAATGTTAAGCATTTCTGAAAACGAGCGTTTATAAAAATTCTTTTCTGTATCTAAGATGTTCACGTTTTCAAAGTCGATTTTGTGACCCGTATTTTCCACATGTGTCGCTAAAGCAGATTTTTCCGAGCATTGTTTTACGGCTCTGATATGCTCATTAGTCCGAGTCTTTAGTTTACGTTTGCTCATACCTATGTATGAGGAAGTACAGTCCTGACATTTGATATGGTAAACAATGCCACTAGTGTGCATTTTATCTAAACGGTCTTTGTCTAAAGTTATTAGATTATTAAATTTGTTTACGGATTGGAGTATGGGGATTATGTTATGTTTGTGTAAGATGTGGTTAATTTTTGGAGTGAGGTGTTTAATGAAGGGAAGGACTATTTTGTTTTTTAGAAATACGGAACGTGGAGTTTTTTCTTTAGTATGCATGCTGTTAGTGATAGTTGCGGTACGTTTCGAAATATATCTATTGATAATGTTAGGTGGATAGTTATTGCAAAGTAAGTAGTGTTTGACAGTTTTTAGGTTTTCTTTGTGGAACTGTGGATCTGAGAGTTTTATGGCTTTATCTACTAAACTATATATTATGGCTATTTTTTGTGTGTCAGGGTGGTGGGAACGATAATTTATATAGCGTCCAGAGGCTGTATTTTTTCTGAACCAGTTAGTCATGATTTTATTGTTATTTCTAATGAGTGTCATATCTAAGAAATTAATACTGTTATTGGATTCTCTTTCTATTGTAAATTGTAAATTGTTATTATAGTTATTAAAGGGGGACAGTATTTCTTCGATTTTTTTGTTTTTTACTATTAGTAAGCAATCATCTACGTATCTATTATATAAAAGGATATCTTTACTATAATTTTTTAAGCAATTAGTTTCTAAAATTTCCAGAGCTATGTCAGCAAACCATGGACTGGTACAAAAGCCCATAGGAGCGCCCATAATTTGTTTGTAGTATTTATTGTTAAATTGGAGGAAAGTTGAGTCTAAAAGTAGTTTGATGCCTTCTAAGAATTCAATTTTGGAGAGACTTATTTTGTTTTTTAGGTATTTCCAACGGTTATCTATTGCAAGAAGGATTAAGTCGGTGGGAATGTTTGTAAAGAGAGAGACTACATCAAAAGAGACTAGTTCAAAACCATCAGGAACTGTAATATTATCGACTATTTCTTTAAGTTCTGTGCTATTTTTTATAGAGGATTTAGGACGAGGGAAGTGTTTATTAAAAAGGGTGGAGAGACTTTTATCGAAACTATATGTTGGGCTCCTATTGCTGATACAATGATCCGAATGGGGTTATTTGCTATTTGTTTCGTTCTTTCTCTCAGAATAATGTAGGTTTATGATAGAAATGCCTGTTTTTACCAATATTTTCCTAATATATGGTTAAAAATGCCTGTTTTTACCAATATTTTCCTAGTATATGGTGAACAGTGCGTGGAATCCTGCAATAAACAGGGGAAACCATAATTTAAAGTACTACTTCTCTGCGTGATTTGGAAATATGGACTTTTATAATTGGTGTCCCCTAAGTATCGTGGGTATACGATAAAATACATTGTTTTACCAATATTTTCCTAGAATATGTTGAAAAGTTTGTGGAATCCTGCAACAAACAGGGAAACCATGATTTAAAGCACTTATTGGCATTCAAACGCCGGAAATTTAGATTTATTTCGTTCTTTTTCTCAAAATAACATAGGTTTATGCTGAAAATGCCTGATTTTACCAATATTTTTCTAGCATATGGTGAAAAGTGCGTGGAATCCTGCAATAAACAGGAAAGTGATAATGTAAGGTACATTTTCTCTTCTTGAATTGGAAATATGGACTTTTATATTTGGTATCCTCTAAATGTCGTGAAAAGAGCATAACAAATCTATATTTCCGGCTTTTGAAGGCCAATAAGTGCTTTCAATCATGGTTTTCCCTGTTTGTTGCAGGATTCCACACACTTTTCACCGTATTCGCGGAAAATATTGGTAATAACAGGCATTTCTCACCATATATTAGGAAAATATTGGTAAAATCAGGGATTTCTGGCATAAACCCACGTTATTTTGAGATAATGAACGAAACAACTCTAAATTTCCGGCTTTTGAATACCAAAAAGTGCTTTAAATCATGGTTTTCCCTGTCTATGCAGGATTCCACAAACTTTTCACCGTATTCTAGGGAAATATTGGTAAAACAATGTGTTTATCGTGAACACACGATATTTAGAGGATACCAATTATAAAAGTCCATATTTCCAACTCACGAAGAGAAAAATTACTTTAAATTATGGTTTTTCCTATTTATTGCAGGATTCCACGCACTTTTCACCATATACTAGGAAAATATTGGTAAAAACAGGCATTTTTCACCGTATATTAGGAAAATATTTATAAAACAATTTATTTTATCGTGAACCCACGATATTTAGACGATACCAATTATAAAAGACCATATTTCCAACTCACGAAGAGAAAAAGTACTTTAAATTACGGTTTTCCCTGTTTATTGAAGGATTCCATACACTTTTCACCATATCCTAAGTAAATATTGGTAAAAACAATCATTTTTCACCATATATTAGGATAATATTCGTAAGAACAGGGATTTGTGTCATAAACCTACGTTATTTTGAGATAAAGAACGTAACAAATCTAAATTTCCGGCTTTTGAAGGCCAATAAGGGCTTTAAATCATGGTTTTCCCTGTTTGTTGCACGATTCCACACGCTTTCCACCATATTCTAGGAAAATATTTGTAAAACAATGTATTTTATAGTGAATACACGATATTTAGAGGATGCCAATTATAAAAGTCCATATTTCCAACTCAAGAAGAGAAAAAATACTTTATATCATGGTTTTCCCTGTTTATTAAAGGATTCCACGCACTTTTCAACATATACTAGGAAAATATTGGTAAAAACAGGCATTTTTCACGATACATTAGGAAAATATTTGTAAAACAATGTATTTTATCGTGAACCAACGATATTTATAGGATACCAAATATAAAAGTCCATATTTTCAACTCCCGAAGAGAAAATGTACTTTAAATTATGGTTTTCCCTGTTTATTGAAGGATTCCATACACTTTTCACCATATACTAGGAAAATATTGGTGAAAACAATCATTTATCACCTATTAGGATAATATTGGTAAGAACAGGGATTTCTGGCATAAACCTACGTTATTTTGAGATAAAGAACGTAACAAATCTATATTTCCGGCTTTTGAAGGCCATTAAGTGCTTTAAATCATGATTTTCCCTGTTGGTTGCAGGATTCCACACGCTTTTCACCATATTCTAGGAAAATATTGGTAAAACAATTTCTTTTATAGTGAATACACGATATTTAGAGGATGCCAATTATAGAAGTCCATATTTCCAACTCAAGAAGAGAAAAAATACTTTAAATTACGGTTTTCCCTGTTTATTGCAAGATTCCACGCACTGTTCACCATATACTAGCAAAATATTGGTAAAAACAGGCATTTCTAGCATAAACCTATCTTATTTTGAGAAAAAGAACGGAACAAATCTAAATTTCCGGCGTTTGAATGTCAATCAGTGCTTTAAATTATGGGTTTTCCTGCTTGTTGCAGGATTCCAGACACTTTTCATCGTATAATGGAAAAATATTGGTAAAAACTGGCATTTCTAGCATAAGCCTACGTTATTTTGAGATAAAGAACGACACAAATTTAAATTACCGACGTTAGAATACCAATAAGTGCTTTAAGTCATGGTTTTCCCCTTTTGTTGCAGGATTCCGCACACTTTTCACCTTATACTTGGAAAATATTGATAAAACAATGTATCTTATCGTGAATCCACGATATTAAGAGCATACCAATTATAAAAGTCCATGTTTTCAACTCCCGAAGAGAAAATGTACTTTAAATTACGGTTTTCCCTGTTTATTGAAGGATTCCATACACTTTTCACCATAAACTAGGAAAATATTGGTAAAAACAGGCATTTTTCACGATACATTAGGAAAATATTTGTAAAACAATGTATTTTATCGTGAACCAACGATATTTATAGGATACCGTTATTAAAGTCCATATTTTCAACTCCCGAAGAGATAATGTACTTTAAATTATGGTTTTCCCTGTTTATTGAAGGATTCCATACACTTTTCACCATATACTAGGTAAATATTGGTAAAAACAATCATTTATCACCTATTAGGATAATATTGGTAAGAACAGGGATTTCTGGCATAAGCCTACGTTATTTTGAGATAAAGAACGTAACAAATCTATACTTCCGGCTTTTGAAGGCCATTAAGTGCTTTCAATCATGGTTTTCCCTGTTTGTTGCAGGATTCCACACACTTTTCACCATATTTTAGGAAAATATTGGTACAACAATGTATTTTATAGTGAATACACGATATTTAGAGGATACCAATTGTAAAAGTCCATATTTCCAACTCAAGAAGAGAAAAAATACTTTATATCATGGTTTTCATTGTTTATTAAAGGATTCCCCGCACTGTTCACCATATACAAGCAAAATATTGGTAAAAACATGCATTTCTACCATAAACCTATCTTATTTTGAGAAAAAGAACGGAACAAATCTAAATTTCCGGCGTTTGAATGTCAATAAGTGCTTTAAATCATGGGTTTTCCTGCTTGTTGCAGGATTCCAGACACTTTTCATCGTATAATAGGAAAATATTTGTAAAAACAGGCATTTCTAGCATAAGCCTACGTTATTTTGAGATAAAGAACGACACAAATTTAAATTACCGACGTTAGAATACCATTAAGTGCTTTAAGTCATGGTTTTCCCCTTTTGTTGCAGGATTCCACACACTTTTCACCGTATACTTTGAAAATATTGATAAAACAATGTATCTTATCGTGAATCCACGACATTAAGAGCATACCAAATATAAAAGTCCATATTTTCAACTCCCGAAGGGAAAATGTACTTTAAATTACGGTTTTCCCTGTTTATTGAAGGATTCCATACACTTTTCACCATATACTAGGAAAATATTGGTAAAAACAGGCATTTTTCACGATACATTAGGAAAATATTTGTAAAACAATGTATTTTATCGTGAACCAACGATATTTATAGGATACCAATTATTAAAGTACATATTTTCAAATAGCGAAGTGAAAATGTACTTTAAATTATGGTTTTCCCTGTTTATTGAAGGATTCCATACACTTTTCACCATATACTAGGTAAATATTGGTAAAAACAGGCATTTCTAGCATAAGCCTACGTTATTTTGAGATAAAGAACGACACAAATTTAAATTACCGACGTTAGAATACCAATAAGTGCTTTAAGTCTTGGTTTTCCCCTTTTGTTGCAGGATTACACACACTTTTCACCGTATACTTTGAAAATATTGATAAAACAATGTATCTTATCGTGAATCCACGATATTAAGAGCATACCAATTATAAAAGTCCATGTTTTCAACTCCCGAAGAGAAAATGTACTTTAAATTACGGTTTTCCCTGTTTATTGAAGGATTCCATACACTTTTCACCATATACTAGGAAAATATTGGTAAAAACAGGCATTTTTCACGATACATTAGGAAAATATTTGTAAAACAATGTATTTTATCGTGAACCAACGATATTTATAGGATACCGTTATTAAAGCCCATATTTTCAACTCCCGAAGAGATAATGTACTTTAAATTATGGTTTTCCCTGTTTATTGAAGAATTCCATACACTTTTCACCATATACTATGTAAATATTGGTAAAAACAATCATTTATCACCTATAAGGATAATATTGGTAAGAACAGGGATTTCTGGCATAAACCTATGTTATTTTGAGATAAAGAACGACACAAATTTAAATTACCGACGTTTGAATACCAATAAGTGCTTTAAATCATGGTTTTCCCTGTTTATTGCAGGATTCCACACACTTTTCACCGTATACTTTGAAAATTTTGATAAAACGATGTATCTTATCGTGAATCCACGATATTAGAGTATACCAAATATAAAAGTCCATATTTTCAACTCCCGAAGAGAAAATGTACTTTAAATTACGGTTTTCCCTGTTTATTGAAGGATTCCATACACTTTTCACCATATACTAGGTAAATATTGGTAAAAACAATCATTTATCACCTATTAGGATAATATTGGTAAGAACAGGGATTTCTGGCATAAACCTACGTTATTTTGAGATAAAGAACGTAACAAATCTATATTTCCGGCTTTTGAAGGCCATTAAGTCCTTTAAATCATGATTTTCCCTGTTTGTTGCAGGATTCCACACGCTTTTCACCATATTCTAGGAAAATATTGGTAAAACAATGTCTTTTATAGTGAATACACGATATTTAGAGGATGCCAATTATAAAAGTCCATATTTCCAACTCAAGAAGAGAAAAAATACTTTATATCATGGTTTTCCCTGTTTATTAAAGGATTCCAGGCACTTTTCACCATATACCAGGAAAATATTGGGAAAAACAGGCATTTTTCACCATATATTAGGAAAATATTTATAAAACAATGTATTTTATCGTGAACTCACGATATTTAGAGGATACCAATTATAAAAGACCATATTTCCAACTCAAGAAGAGAAAAAATACCCTATATCATGGTTATCCCTGTTTATTAGAGGATTCCAGGCACTTTTCACCATATACTAGGAAAATATTGGTAAAAACAGGCATTTTTCACCATATATTAGGAAAATATTTATAAAACAATGTATTTTATCGTGAACCCACGATATTTAGAGGATACCAATTATAAAAGACCATATTTCCAACTCAAGAAGAGAAAAAATACTTTATATCATGGTTTCCCTGTTTATTAAAGGATTCCAGGCACTTTTCTCCATATACTAGGAAAATATTGGTAAAAACAGGCATTTTTCACCATATATTAGGAAAATATTTATAAAACAATGTATTTTATCGTAAACCCACGATATTTAGCGGATACCAATTATAAAAGACCATATTTCCAACTCAAGAAGAGAAAAAATACTTTATATCATGGTTTTCCCTGTTTATTAAAGGATTCCAGGCACTTTTCACCATATACTAGGAAAATATTGGTAAAAACAGGCATTTGTCACCATATATTAGGAAAATATTTATAAAACAATGTATTTTATCGTAAACCCACCATATTTAGAGGATACCAATTATAAAAGACCATATTTCCAACTCAAGAAGAGAAAAAATACTTTATATCATGGTTTTCCCTGTTTGTTAAAGGATTCCAGGCACTTTTCACCATATACTAGGAAAATATTGGTAAAAACAGGCATTTTTCACCATATATTAGGAAAATATTTATAAAATAATGTATTTTATCGTGAACCCACGATATTTAGAGGATACCAATTATAAAAGACCATATTTCCAACTCAAGAAGAGAAAAAATACTTTATATCATGGTTTTCCCTGTTTATTAAAGGATTCCAGGCACTTTTCACCATATACTAGGAAAATATTGGTAAAAACAGGCATTTTTCACCATATATTAGGAAAATATTTATAAAACAATGTATTTTATCGTAAACCCACGATATTTAGAGGATACCAATTATAAAAGACCATATTTCCAACTCCAGAAGAGAAAAAATACTTTATATCATGGTTTTCCCAGTTTATTACAGGATTCCAGGCACTTTTCACAATATACTAGGAAACTATTGGTAAAAACAGGCATTTTTCACCATATATTAGGAAAATATTTATAAAACAATGTATTTTATCGTGAACCCCCGATATTTAGAGGATACCAATTATAAAAGACCATATTTCCAACTCAAGAAGAGAAAAAATACTTTATATCATGGTTTTCCCTGTTTATTAAAGGATTCCAGGCACTTTTCACCATATACTAGGAAAATATTGGTAAAAACAGGCATTTTTCACCATATATTAGGAAAATATTTATAAAACAATGTATTTTATCGTAAACCGACGATATTTAGAGGATACCAATTATAAAAAACCATATTTCCAACTCAAGAAGAGAAAAAGTACTTTATATCATGCTTTCCCTGTTTATTAAAGGATTCCAGGCACTTTTCACCATATACTAGGAAAATATTGGTAAAAACAGGCATTTTTCACCATATATTAGGAAAATATTTATAAAACAATGTATTTTATCGTGAACCCACAATATTTATAGTATACCAATTATAAAAGACCATATTTCCAACTCAAGAAGAGAAAAAATACTTTATATCATGGTTTTCCCTGTTTATTAAAGGATTCCAGGCACTTTTCACCATATACTAGGAAAATATTGGTAAAAACAGGCATTTTTCACCATATATTAGGAAAATATTTATAAAACAATGTATTTTATCGTAAACCCACGATATTTAGAGGATACCAATTATAAAAGACCATATTTCCAACTCAAGAAGAGAAAAAATACTTTATATCATGGTTTTCCCTGTTTATTAAAGGATTCCAGGCACTTTTCACCATATACTAGGAAAACATTGGTAAAAACAGGCATTTTTCACTATATATTAGGAAAATATTTATAAAACAATGTATTTTATCTTAAACCCACGATATTTAGAGGATACCAATTATAAAAGACCATATTTCCAACTCAAGAAGAGAAAAAATACTTTATATCATGGTTTTCCCTGTTTGTTAAAGGATTCCAGGCACTTTTCACCATATACTAGGAAAATATTGGTAAAAACAGGCATTTTTCACCATATATTAGGAAAATATTTATAAAACAATGTATTTTATCGTAAACCCACGATATTTAGAGGATACCAATTATAAAAGACCATATTTCCGACTCAAGAAGAGAAAAAATACTTTATATCATGGTTTTCCCTGTTTTTTAAAGGATTCCAGGCACTTTTCACCATATACTAGGAAAATATTGGTAAAAACAGGCATTTTTCACCATATATTAGGAAAATATTTAGAAAACAATGTATTTTATCGTGAACCCATGATATTTAGAGGATACCAATTATAAAAGACCATATTTCCAACTCAAGAAGAGAAAAAATACTTTATATCATGGTTTTCCCTGTTTATTAAAGGATTCCACGCACTTTTCACCATATACTAGGAAAATATTGGTAAAAACAGGCATTTTTCACCATATATTAGGAAAATATTTATAAAACAATGTATTTTATCGTGAACCCACAATATTTATAGTATACCAATTATAAAAGTCCATATTTCCAACTCACGAAGAGAAAAAGTACTTTAAATTACGGTTTTTCCTGTTTATTGCAGGATTCCACGCACTTTTCACCGTATACTAGGAAAATATTGGTAAAAACAGGCATTTTTCACCATATATCGGTAAAATATTGCTAAAAACATGGATATTTCGGTAAAATATTGCTAAAAACATGGATAAATAGGTAAAATATTGCTAAAAACATGGATTTTTCACCATATATCGGTAAAATATTGCAAAAACATGGATATTTCGGTAAAATATTGCTAAAAACATGGATATTTCGGTAAAATATTGCTAAAAACATGGATAAATAGGTAAAATATTGCTAAAAACATGGATAAATAGGTAAAATATTGCTAAAAACATGGATTTTTCACCATATATCCGTAAGATATTGCTAAAAACATGGATATTTCGGTAAAATATTGCTAAAAACATGGATAAATAGGTAAAATATTGCTAAAAACATGGATTTTTCACCATATATCGGTAAAATATTGCTAAAAACATGGATATTTCGGTAAAATATTGATAAATACATGGATATTTCGGTAAAATATTGCTAAAAACATGGATAAATCTTTAAAATATTGCTAAAAACATGGTTTTATCGGTAAAATATTGCTAAAAACATGGATATTTCGGTAAAATATTGCTAAAACCATGGATATTTCACCATATATCGGTAAAATATTGCTAGAAACATGGATATTTCGGTAAAATATTGCTAAAAACATGGATAAATCTTTAAAATATTGCTAAAAACATGGTTTTATCGGTATAATATTGCTAAAAACATGGATATTTCGGTAAAATATTGCAAAAAACATGGATATTTCGGTAAAATATTGCTAAAAACATGGATATTTCGGTAAAATATTGCAAAAAACATGGATATTTCGGTAAAATATTGCTAAAAACATGGATATTTCGGTAAAATATTGCTAAAAACATGGATAAATAGGTAAAATATTACTAAAAACATGGATTTTTCACCATATATCGGTAAAATATTGCTAAAAACATGGATAAATAGGTAAAATATTGCTAAAAACATGGATAAATAGGTAACATATTGCTAAAAACATGGATTTTTCACCATATATCGGTAAAATATTGCTAAAAACATGGATATTTCGGTAAAATATTGCTAAAAATATGGATATTTCGGTAAAATATTGCTAAAAACATGGAATTTTCACCGTATATCGGTAAAATATTGCTAAAAACATGGATAAATCTTTAAAATATTGCTAAAAACATGGTTTTTTCGGTAAAATATTGCTAAAAACATGGATATTTCGGTAAAATATTGCTAAAAACATGGATAAATAGGTAAAATATTACTAAAAACATGGATTATTCACCATATATCGGTAAAATATTGCTAAAAACATGGATAAATAGGTAAAATATTGCTAAAAACATGGATTTTTCACTATATATCGGTAAAATATTGCTAAAAACATGGATATTTCGGTAAAATATTGCTAAAAACATGGATAAATAGGTAAAATATTGCTAAGAACATGGATTTTTCACCATATATCGGTAAAATATTGCTAAAAACATGGATATTTCGGTAAAATATTGCTAAAAACATGGATAAATCTTTAAAATATTGCTAAAAACGTGGTTTTATCGGTAAAATATTGCCAAAAACATGGATATTTCGGTAAAATATTGCTAAAAACATGGATTTTTCAGCATATATCGGTAAAATATTGCTAAAAACATGGATATTTCGGTAAAATATTGCTAAAATCATGGATAAATAGGTAAAATATTGCTAAAAACATGTAAGGGACAATGTATATGAGCGCCGTGCTGTGCTGCGCCGCATTATAGCTCCGCGGCGTGTGGCGTCGCGCCGCTCTCGTCGCCGCGCCGTTGCCTTTGCTCCCCCTACTATGCGCCCGGAGCTCTCTCTTTCTCTCTCTCTCTCTCTCAAGCTAACCGACGATATACGTATAGGCATCGACAACAGACAACTGACGTTACTGCTACTGTTCGACTTCAGCAAAGCCTTCGACACCATCTCACCAACAGTGCTTCTGCGTAAGCTCTGTCGGCTGGGGTTCTCCAGGGCAGCTCTCCTGTGGATTCAATCATATCTGAAAGGACGTACCCAGATAGTCACCTCAAATAGCAAAGGTAACTCTGACTGGTTAGAAATCAATCTGGGAGTTCCACAGGGATCTGCCCTGGGTCCACTGCTTTTTTGTCTCTACGTTAACGACTTACGTGACGTACTTGACGGTAATACTATCAGACATATATTTTACGCAGATGACCTTCAAATCTACTTTCACACGACAAAAGACGATATTCTGGAGGGTATTGATCGGCTGTGCCATGCGGCGCAAATGGTGGCTGAATGGGCGGCGAACTCGGGCCTGCACCTCAATGCTGGTAAGACCAAAGCCATTGTATTCGGCTCCAGGGTAGGAGTTAATCATATAAACTTATTAGATCTGCCAGGTATTGGTGTGCGGCCTGGGGAACACATGCCGTTCAGTAGCGAAGTTGCGAGTCTCGGTGTTACACTGGATAGTAAATTAACATGGAAACCGCACATTGACCAACTCAAAAGAAAGTCAATAAAGCCCTATACAGTTTGCGGTTTATTAGGGCGTGTACCGCCGAGATTCTCCGCAAAAGATTAGTCGAGTCCCTAGTTCAACCCCACCTTGACTACTGTACGGTGGTCTACTTGGACGCGTCTGACGAACAGCGAGCGAGAGTGCAAAGATTGAGCAATTCATGTGTGAGGTACGTTACTGGGGCTAGGAGGGATGAGCATATCACCCCCTACTTGAGACATCTGGGCTGGCTCCGTATCGACTCACGCAGATTCTACTTCGCAGCCCTGCTACTATATAAAATAATTCGGATGCGTGAGCCCAGTTACTTGGCTGCCTTTTTTACGGTGCACAAGCCTAGGCCAACAAGCAGGGGAGTGCAGCCGGAGCTTGCTTTCCCTGCCTTGAACTATAAGACGGGTGATAGAGCGTTTCTGGCTCAGGGTGCCCGCTTTTGGAACTCCCTCCCCCCCTCCCTGCGCTATCTTCCATCACTTTCATCATTCAAGATGGCTGTGCGCCAACACCTGCTTGATCTCGACGCCTAGCCTCTCTATAAGGATGCTTAGAGCTGCCAGTGGGGGCACCTTTATCTAGTTTAGTATTAGACTGCGGATTAACTTTGATCTGTGATTTTTTGACTAAGCGGCTGTGATACCTTACTGTGATATTTTATGAAATGGTTAATGTATAACTGTAATATCTTCCTTTTAGCGTATAGTACCAGCTGTGATATTTTCTCTAGTTTTATTTATTTATTTTGTTTTAATGAAGGGTCCTCGTGATTTTTAATGATTTTTATGTATTTTATTTTTATTTTATCATATGGTTCTTTTTTTATTATTTTTTTATCGTAATTGAAGGTCCTCGTAGACAAACATATTTTTATGTATAATTTATATATTTGTATCAGGTTGTATTACTTTTATTTTTATATATTTTTATTATATCTTATTTTACTGTATTTTATTTTAAGTTATGCACTGTATAAATTCTGTATTAATTATTTTGCCGCGAAGGCAAATAAATCGTATCTATCTATCTATCTATCTCTCTCTCTCTCTCTCTCTCTCTCTCTCTCTATCTATCTATCTCTCTCTCTCTCTCTCTCTCTCTCTCTCTCGCAAACTCATACAGACACGCTCACATGGATACGCAAGAACTTGAAGTAATAGTCTCGAAGTTCTTCAATTGCGTGCACGCGAGTGCTCTGTACTCTACGCCGTAAGGGGAGAGTCGCGCCGCCGAAGTAAGAACGAGTATGTTTTCGACTCGGCTAATAAGGCCTCAGCTAATAAGAATCGCGAGCACAGGCTCAGCGGCAGGGGGGAGGGAGGAGGTGGGATACAAAGTCGTTGATACTTTGAACGAATTCTGCGAACAATATAGAGATGTTACTTTTTCTCGCGTCTTTTTTCTAAAATAAGTTAGTTAACTCCGAAAGAATTTATTCTATCTAAGAAATTGTAATTAATAATCTGGATTATTTTTTTGTTTTTCAACAAGTATGAAAATCAAAATACTTTGATCAAATTATAGTTTCAAATGGCAAGCCTGGGTTAAAGCCCAAAAAAATAGATTTTGGTATAACTAGTTCGGTATTTATTGGTTCAAATCTATATAAAAACAACTTTATACCTCAAAAATACAATAAAACCAATATTTTAGCACCTCCCTAACTCCTATATTTTGATTTATAAGTCTGTAATATATCCACTGGATTGAAGGATAAATTTTTGTATACCATCTCATGTCTCACAGCCTTGCTCTGGAACCCTTTGACCAAATGAATCAGAGTGTGGGAAAAATCTTGTTTATATATATTTACACCAAAGAAGTGGAGCAGATTTTTGAAAATTTTGAATCTTCCATTAATATACATCTTTGAATAATTTTCTAATGATTTTTTAATAATTTTTCCAATTTTTTTGCATATTTCTACATGTAAAAATTGATTGGGTGTATATTTTCAAAATCTGTTCCGGTTATTTTGTGTTAATATATATATATAATCAAGATTTTCCCTACACTCTCATTTGTTTGGTAAAAGTGTTCTAGAGCAGCGCTGTGAGACATGAGATGATATACAAAAATTGATCCTTCAATCCAGTAGTTATATTAAAGACTTATAAATCAAAATATAGGAGCCAGGGAGGTGCTAGAATCATTTTTACGTATATTTTTGTGGTATAAACATGTTTTTTTTCCATCGATTTGAAAAAATAATTACCAGACTAATTATACTAAAATATATTTGTCCAGGCCTTAACCCAGTCTTATCCCACTTAATGCAATATGAAGTTAATTAAAATTCATAAAAAAAGAACTGTCTTTATAATGTTAATAAATTAACTGCTAGAGAGAATACGTTATGACCGTCATTGAGAATACACACACACACACACACACACACACACACACACACACACACACACACACACACACACACACACACACACACACACACACACACACACACACACACACACACACACACACACACACACACACACACACACACACACACACCCCAATTGCGATTTCAGCCTACAATATTAACGGGTAAATCGAAATAGATAAGTGAAATATGAAAACGCAGATTCTGACGAAGATTATATAAATTGGCTAAATAAAAATAATTATTATACATGTCAAATTTTAATCAAAATGATCGCTACGGCGATCATCAATAAAAGCAGAGACTGCCACGAGTGGGCGAGCTCAGGTGGCCCCACAATCGTCATAAAAAAAGTATAGGGAAGCTAAAAAGCCATGATAACGTAAACGTTACCATGGGTCGCAGTCGTTCAAAGACGATCAAACGCTCTAAAATTGATAAAATGATGATGATCGAAATTAATCTGATCATTGTTGTTGAAGCACATCCCTTCTTTAAAAAGTGGTGACCGGAAGAAGTGAAGACCTACATTGAATCTGTGATTTGGCTCTTGGATAAAAGCGGCGAAAATTTAATATTAAATATGCATTTTTATTTGATAATTAGGTATTATTTATTGGAATATTTATTAGAATTTAAAAAAATAAATAACATGATATAATTATTTGTTAAAGTGATGTCGAGAAATTGACAAGTATTTCATAACACGGAGCTTGCTTTCCCTGCCCTGAACTATAAGACGGGTGATAGAGCGTTTCTGGCTCAGGGTGCCCGCTTTTGGAACTCTTGGAAAAATAAGTAGGGAGGCTAAAAAGCCATAATAACGTAAACATTACCATGGGTCGCAATCGATTAAAGGCGATCACACGGTCTAAGATTACTAAAATGATGATGATTGAGATTAATCTGATCTTTGTTGTTGAAGCATATTCCTTCTTAAAAAAGTGATGACCGGAAGAAGTGAATGGCTCTTGAATAAAAGGCGCGAAAATTTAATATTAAATATGCATTTTTATTTGATTATTGGGTATTATGTATTGGAAAATTATTAGAGTGAAAATGATTAAAGTGTAATAATCAAATTAATGTTGGTTGAAGTTAAAAAAAAAACTAAATAACACGATGTAATTATTTGTTAAAGTGATGCCGAGAAGTTGACAAGTATTTCATAACAGAATACGATTATGTTAATATTAGAATAAATTATGCAAATATTATGCTCAGACTTTATTCTTCATTTAATGCATCACGAAAAAATATTCGAATAAGCTTATAGTTTCTAGCATCAAAATTTTGTATTCCTTAAGAGTAAATGTACAAAAAGTACATAGAGCGCGCGCAGCGCGCATGTATTTGGCTAATTATTTAAAAAAAAATGGTTCTTAATAATAGATTATGACAAGCAGGGAGGCGGGTGGGGACACTCAGAGAAAAAGTACGGGACAATGTATATGAATGCCGTGCTGCGCTGCGGCGAGTAGCACCGAGGCCTGTAGCGCCGCGCCGTAGCCTTTGCTATAGCGCGGCGGTTATGTACATGGTCTCTACCATGCGCCCAAAGCTCTCACTCTCTCTCTCTCTCTCTCTCTCTCTCTCTCGCATACTCATGCAGAAACGCTCACATGGATATGCAAGAACTTGAAGAAATTACCTTATCTGCGGTGTCGCTGCTGTTGCTCCTCCTGGCGCCGCTGCTGCTGTTGTCCCTGGCGCCGCTGCTGCTGCTGCCCCTGGCACCGCTGCTGCTGCTGTTGTCCCTGGCCCCGCTGCTGCTGCTGTTGTCCCAGGCCCCGCTGCTGCGGTTGTCCCTGGTACCGCTGCTGCTGTTGCTGCTGAGCTCTCTCTCTCACTATCCATCTCTCTTTCTGATGAAAACTCGTATGATCTCCTTATTGCTGCGAAGACCTGCGAAGACCACGATTGCACTGTACCAGTGCGAGTGACACGCCGGAAGGAGGTGACTCGTTGTGTTAGGCGCTGTTCTGGGAGGGGGGAGTTTCGCCGCTTAATTCGAAGCTATATACTATCACCAGCGAGTGGCCGGCAGCAAATGAGAGCGCGAATCCCGAATGTATGTGCCGGGGAGCGGAGCGGGAGAGGGGGAGAGTGGGCGCAAAGCCGTTGCGTCCCGACGCGAATCACGAACACACTTGCCGCGGGGGGCGGGGGGTGGTGCAAAGACGTCGATGCTATGAATTCTACGAACTCGGGATGTTCGTTTTTCTCGCGTCGCCTTTTCTTTCTAAGTTCCTTAATAATTTATTCCATCTAAGAAATTATAATTAAATACAGTTTATTATCAAATTTTTTGTTTCTTATTTGACGATACATTCTTGATTAATTTCATTGTTCATTAAAAATCACAATTTCAAATATAGTTCTATCTAAATATTTTAAGATGATTTTAACATGATACTTATTGAACAAATCAAAAAGAATTTTCAAGTTTATTAATTATAATTTCTTAGATGGAATAAATTATTAACGAACTTATTTTAGAAAGAAGATGTGAGAAAAACTAACATCTCGAGTTCGTAGAATTCATAGTATCAAAGACATGTTTTTACAATGCCAACGAGTACTTACGTCGAATGTAAAAAATCAGACCAGCGGAATATGTGCACGGAGAGAATTTTCGCGTAAAAATTACTGACAGTTTGGTGAAAATTATAGCGAAATCCTCATAATTTGTACCGGACTTCCACGGTAATTTTTTCTAACCGCTTCAATTGTTTCAGGTTTATACGCAACTGTCACAGTAATTGTTATGCAAAAATTCTCTCCGTGTACATTAACTACGAGTGAGCAAAATTACCTTTCGACCGTTGTCTCCGGTTTCGCAGGTTTCGCTGCTGCTACTGCTTTTCGTGGCGTTGCTGCTGCTACTTGTCCTGGCGACACCGTAGCTGCTGCGCTGGACGTCGCTGTCCATGATACCGCTGCTGCTGAGCTCTCTATCTCCCTTTTCCCCTTTCCACAAGCACTGATAAAACGCGAATCACAATCACTGATAAAAACGCGAATTGCAAGCACTGATAAAAATGCGAATGATTCTCCTTGCTGCGAAAAATTGTGTGCACACTGGTGCTCTCTCCTCGAGCGAATAAGGCGCCGGAAGGAGTTGACTCGTTGCGTCAGGTGCTGCGCTGGGAGGGGAGAGATTCGCCGCTTAAGTCAAAGCTATAAGTAGGTACTGATTCCACACCATGCGTTCGCAGGCGCGCTCCCGTGGATAAGAGGTAGGGCAGTGCGCACGCGCCGAATCAGCCATAGTATAGGAATGACCAGAGATCGGCCGCAAGCAAAAGCGAGAGCGCGAATCGCAAGTGTATATACCGTGGTTGGAGCGGCGGGGGATAGGAGGGAGTGAGCGTAAAGCCGTTGCGTCCTAACTCGCATTCTTGGAAATGGAAGATGATCGTTTTTCGTCATTGAACTTTTTGCGTCTTCTCCAACGATAACGTAGATAATTGATTTGAGTATGCATATTAGTAGTTAAGTGCATAATACTGTTTTAGGTAGAATATGTTTGAAAAAATAGAAAATGATGAGGCACACATACACATAAAAACATTGTTACATTCATGTATCAGTATAAGTTAAATGGTGAATGAAAAGTTAAAATAAATTTTGCAGGGGTATAAAACATCTAATTAAAATTTCGAAAATTTGGGAATTTCCTCACGGTATGGGAGAGGCATAGGCGTCGCGTTAAAAGGCCAGCCCGAGGACACGAAGAACGAGGGGAGCCCAACGCTTGAACGCGGCGCCGATAACGAAGCGCACACTTGCCGTGTTCTAACAAATTTTATAGCACGGTGTGACCAAAGCCCGCACTTTAGTCACGCCTATCCGTGGCTAAAGTAGTCCTTTTTTGCACCGTGTTTATCACACTCGGTACGCTGGTGCGCTAACCTCACGGTGCTAAAAAGGACTACTTTAGCCACGGATAGGCGTGACAGCGGGCTTTGGGCAGGCAGTGCTATAAAATAGTATACGATACTCGTGACTTAGTGGCTCTTTATTGCACGGCGTTTAGCGCCCAAGCTGCGCTCGGGCACTAACCTCACGCCGTGCCAAAAAGAGCCACTTTAGTCACACGTATCGTAATATACTATTATACCACTCTAACCACAAAATCATAACTTCAGTATGATTATTCGGCTCTCGTGGTATAAAATAGGTATGGTTCGAAACTGATGCGTAAGAAGATTTTTAGCTCATGTGACTTTTCTCACTCGCGTCGCTCCTGCGGAAAACGTGGCATGAGCTAAATAATCACCTTTCGGACCCGTGTCGAAATGGGCTATTTCGTCTCAGGCGTCGCCGACTTTAAAAGCCTGAAAATGGTTAATATGGTTCCATTTAAACTGGAAGTTACGTGCAGATTACTTGACAGTAACTTCATTGATTTTAATAAGATTAATGTTAAAATGTTTAACTACGTATCGTAGAAGTGAAATTACGCTTAATCATGAAAACATGATGCAGACTATATTATTTTATTTTTAAAAAATCAGGAGCTTTAATTTATATTATTCAAAAGAAAAGTTAAATTATGCTCGTATTTAATACAATCAATTTAAATCTGTTTTTTATTCAAATGAAAAATGCAAAGTAAAATTTCGGTGACCCCACAATAATGAAATGAAATGAGAAAATAGGTGACCGTCGAAAGAACGAAAATTGAGTTATAAAAGAGTTTTAAGTGTTATTGCGTATTTTTGCATTAATTAAACGTACTCTGTAAATGTATAATAATGAAAAAAATCACTATGTAGTAGTTAAAAGTCGTGCACTTCCGAAATAATGAATATACACTCCGAAATAGTGGGCATCCAATATTTTAGTAGTGTACGTACATTAACTTTTTAAAATAGTAAAATTTCGCTACCTGCCGACTTTTTTACTGCCGTCTTGCGGCGACCAATCAGCGCGCGCGGCGGCTCGTCCCCAACCCTCACCGAGGTATTTTGCTCCGCTCCGATTTTTCGGATCCAGGCTCTTGCACCAGGTAACTTCGCCTCCTCGCCAACGGCGACTCCGTCACTATGGGCGTAAGGAGAATCCTTAGCCTCGCCAAATGCGGACAACGCTCCGCTCAGGCAAAAAGGGGGTGACATGGCAGGAGTACCCTGGAGAGAGTCTCGCAAGTCCACGAAACTAACGCGACCGCGAATAAAACGTCATCTTTTTCGATTTTCTTATTGAGTTTCTATCTTTTTTCTTAGTTATTTTGCTCTATCGTTATTCAAAGTAATTTATTTTAACTTTAATCGTTGTTTATGACGCATTTTTTTAACCACCTCCTTTTTTTCTTACCTATTTCCTCTCATGCTCTCCGACGCTGAGCTTGCGTCAATCTATTAATCGGATTTATAGCATTGTTCAAGATTTTTCCAAAGGTGCACTGCCGGTTAAAAAAAAAAGGTTTTTTAACCTAAAGATTTTAGATATGTATCTAAAATAGGTTATTGCATACAAGATCATATAAATTCGGTACAAATTTGAATTTTTTTAAATTTCAAAATGGATATTAAAGTTAAAGAATTTTATAATATTTCCAAACATTGCTGCACAGTGTGACTTGATTTTTGTGGACTATGTAAATAATAATTATTTCGAATATTTTATCCAAGATTTGCCTATAACTAGCTGTGTAAAAATTCAGACATCTGAGATCTAAGTATAGCCGATCAACAATCGACGTGGTCCGCTCGTCAGCAAAACCAACTCTTTTGTGAAAGAGCGACGTTAAATTTTCTACTTTTATAAAGTACTAATATGTTCCTCGTTATACATAGTTAAATACTATGTCTCTGAATAATTATTTGTTGCCTAGAATAAAAACTTTAAGACAAAACTTTAAGAGAGTTTCTTTTTAAAAAATTATTCGTATGATAGAAAAAAATCTATTTTGCCAACTTAAATATTGATAATAGTACATTGCAACTAGGGGAGAAAATGAGCTATTTCAAGCGAGGGTGAGGTGTTCAGCACGAGTTGTAGTCGAAGGCGTCGAAGGCGCCCGATTCAGCTATGTTAATGAATCCAGAGGTACCAAGTTTAGAATGTTCGGAGGTACCATACGACTAACTCCGTTCTTAAGACAGCAAAACGAAAGGTTTTCGATCAGCAACTTAAAAAAAGAAGGGAAATCTCCGGATATGTAAACAAAGGAAGGTGCGAGAGTTAACATTTTTAAAAACTGACGATGACATACCACGTATTTTGAATAAAGAATTAGTTTTAAGTCGTGTACTACTTAACGTCTTAAAAATGTATATGTATAATTTAAACAACTACATAAGATATTTTGGAAAGTACAATGGTAAAATGATTGTGTATTAAATACATGAATATGAGAAATGTCAATTTTAAATATAATATTTTATATTAAAAATCATTTAATTTATCATACATATTTTATGTGATTATTGTTTCTTACCTTTTGACGTACTGTTAATGATTTTACTCCCGACCCCCCTCTGAAAACCACTTTATTTCCCTCAAAAGAAAGAAGAAATTGAGTTATTATTACTAAGGGAAGTAAGCCACTTTTATTCCTCGCACAACTGTTTCTTTAATTTTTTCTATTTCTAAGGTTACGAATAACTTACAGTTAATAAAAAAACATGAATTAACAATATTTATAATATTTAATTATATAAATAAATATATGTATAAAAACTACAAGATTTAATCTTAAAAAAATAGAATTTAATTTTAAAATAATTAATTTACTTAATTATCTAAAACTTTCACCCAGTCATTGTATCACTCAAAATACACTATTTATTATAAATATTAATATTTATATTAATATAAATATTAATTTAAATATTCACAATATTTTCACAATATTTGCACATAGCAGAAGTTTAATAATTTCTTTATTTTGACTATAAATAGCACTATTAAAGTAGTTTAATTTTTTATTTTTTAATGGTATTAGAGCATTGTTTTCGGTCAATAAAGTGGTCACAGGGGAATCGGGTACCGTATGTCACACGGGAGCAAAGTACATTCTACCCTCGGGGAAATTCCAGCCCTCGCTTCGCTCGGGGCTGGAAACTTTTCCCTCGGGAATAATACTGCACTTTCCTCCCTTGTGACATAATGTATTATTCCTTAATTCATGTTTTTCATTTTTCACGTTAGGAGAAAAAAAAGTTATAAAAAAAAGTTATAAGAAACTCATATTTTAAAATTGATTCCTGAAAAACTTGTTTTTTTGTGTTTACAGGGTCTTTGCCGCAGGTTTATTTTTCAACAAGTGAACGGAATGACTTGAAATTTTAGGTGAGCATTCTTTTTTATATTGTTCACAGCTTCTGTTTGCTACTTTTCCAAAAAAAGCTTTAGAAAAAAAGAAAAAAAATAAAATTACAGAACTTTTGATATAACATACAAAAAAATGAGGTTTTTCATGAAAAATAAATATTAAAAATGAATTTTAAGGAAAACTAGTAAACAAAAGCTGTAACTGATGTAAAAACAAATATGAAGCCATGAATTTCAAGTAATTTCTTTCAGTCGTTGAAAAGTAAACCTGCGGCAAGCACTAAATCAGGCGCAAGAGCCAGATGTATATTATCAGCTAACTACAGGCGGAAATTATAGATAATAATACTACTTTTTAGTAGAAAAAAAATTTTAACTTAAAGATTATACCTGGAATTTATTATTGATCAAAATATTTATTGCTATTTTTTTCAGATTTAACCATGGCTTGTCCCCTTAAGAGACGATAAGAGAGGATATGATCTATTTATGATAGATTATATTTTTATCAATAACGACAAAGTAAAAAGATCTATAGAAATATTGATTTAAAATTCAGATAATTTCATACTGCACTAGAGGTCATCAGTATTGTAAGCATAATATTCATTTCAAAGTTTGTAAAAATAATAAAAAGTTTAAATATACAATTCAACTTATTTGTCAAACATTACATAAAACTAAATTTCTCATACTTTGTTCGTATGTGCAATTGAATAAGAATTAAAATACTTCGTCTTGCATTCAGTGACTTTGCATCATTAAAAATTAAGTGCAAATTTCGGGGGCTGGTGCAGTGAAAGAATTATGGAACATTGACACAGTCATTTTATAAGAGGCAATATGAAATTTTTTTGCATGAATTAGCGGGAATTTTAATTTATCGAGGCAAATTATTGAATTGGGAATGACCAGTGCAATTAACTATTGTTGCAATTTCTTTATAGAATAAGTCGCCAAATAATAAATTGATCCAAGGGCGCGGCAATGCCCTGCTTGGAGAGTATAAGGAACGAAGTGATAGATAAGCGAGTGGAGCGACAACGCACCTTTTATTCTTTGATTTCAATTTTAATTTGTTGCTGGGAGAAATATTTTTCATTACCATAGCGAAAAACAGCTAAAAACATTTTACAAAGTCGATTTTCGCTAATTACTTAACAGGATTTGACTTTGTACAAAAATTATTAATATAAAAGCTATCGATAATACTTAAAATTTTCATGTACAACCAATTCCTGACGAGAAAGGCCTATAAAAACGATTTTTAACGCCTACATATATCTTAAATCGATGTCCGTATTAATGTAGGTTTAAGAAACTCTTCAGCTTTGTCACATAATAATAGACTATTAAAGCTGTCTCAGAAATTCCGGACAGGTTTATATTGATAATAAAACTAATAATCTACACGAAACAATTTTTTTGATAGAAAAATATTAATATTTACAAAAGTTACAAGCAATATAAAAAAAAAATTTTGTACATATTTGTGTGGCCTAACAGACAATAAAGTACATTTTTGTGTGCGCCGTATTAATGTCGGTGTACACGTTTGTGAGCCCAACGCATAGTAATTACTGCGTGCACGCCGAGAGCACGTGTCTGATTGAGGTTATGTTTCTCTCGTAATTTGAGATTATCTTGCTTTTAAGTTAGCAAAAACATCGACAATGTCCATCCAATTGTTTAATGTTTATATTATACAAGTGAGTTATAAGTTATTTTCTGATATTATCATAGTTATTTATTACCATCAAATATAATCATCAAAGTTCTCTCGCCAGCGAAGGTACTCAATGTATAAGTTCCAAAATTACGTACTCGAGAAGCTCAGTCCGACTTTGAAGCTTGAGCACGAATCGGCTTGAAAAATTACTATATTAGTTAGCAAAAATACCTATACTTTGCTTATATCCTAGCATTGCTACAAAATATAGTACTTTTTCTTATAGTTTTTTAATATATTTTCCTACGACATTTTTTTCAGTGTATAATATACTATCCTATGTATAATAGGGGCTTTTTAATAAATTTTCCTACGACATTTTTCTCACTGTATAGTATACTACGTATAATATACAATTTTCGCGATTGGGAGCCGGGAGCAAAAGTGCTACTTTCGGCCCGCCAGGCAAAGAACAATGTTTTTTCGAGTATAAAGTACTAAAGTAATATAAAAATCATGTCTCCGCACATATTGAATAATAACTTTTACGGAAACCAAGTTTCGGTATTTTTCCCCATCGCTGTTCTCGTTGTCGGCATTTTTCCCCATAGGCGTTTCTCGTTGTCGGCATTTTTCCCCATCGGCGTTTGTCGTTGTCGGCACTTTTCCCCATCGCTGGTCTCGTTGTCGGTATTTTTTATTTCGATAATTTTTATTTCTGAAATTTCATTTTCGATATTTTGGACATTCGTTAAAAAAATTTTCGGAACATTTTATTTCTATAATTATACTTTCGGCATTTTCCCCGCTCGGTGAAAATTCTTTCTGAAGTTTCAACGGTCGGTGCGGTTGCTTGTTGCGATTTTACCCGATCGGTGGAATTCACTGTCTCAATATTCGCCTTTCGCTAAAATCGCCTATCGGGATTTTCCCTGTCGGTGGTTTCCCTTGTCGGGATTTATAACTACCCCCGTAAACGATAATTTTTTGCTTGATTGATAAAAACGAAAGTTACTATTAAGGTATTAATAGTTATATAATAGTATATATATCGTTATATATAGTTATATAATTATTTTTTATTCTCCCTACGCTCTAAAAGCCAAAAAACGGTGTATAAGTAATGTATACGTTCTCTTACGTAATATACATGTTGTTACAATTGGACGACTTGAACACTAGACCGCCACAATGGCAAATCATGGAACCTATGTAGATGCAGCCCCTAACAACATTATAGCTCGTTGTTCCATGGTTTTATTCTTCAGTGCATCTATGCAATTTCTATAGAACGCACACGTATTATCTTTAGTACATATTATTTGGAATAAAGATTGAATAAAGATTAAAGTAAAGGATTGTCAGCAAAGAAAGATAAAAATTGAATAAAGATTTGTGTGTGTGTGTGTGTGTGTGTGTGTGTGTGTGTGTGTGTGTATGTGTGTGTGTGTGTAAACTCTTGATATCTTGGAAACCAATCAACCGATTTTCGTCGGGTAAAGCTTACTCTCTTCGTCTCGCGGGAAAAGGAAGGTTCCCTGATGGATTTGAGTTTTTATTGATTTTCTTTTGTTTTATAACCAAAAAACTATTTCGGACTTTTGGTTTTAATTGGTAATAAACTTTTCTTGGAAGGTATTTAAATTACTTATATTTTCATTTTTTCAAATTTAAAATATCTTCCTTCTGTCATTTGTCATTAAGGAAAACTTTCTTATATTTCATAAATTAATTTCTCAGACAATATTTTATTTATCGGCTTGAAATTTTTATCACTTATTACATTCATTGAAGATTATATTTTGTTGAAATTACAAGAGGTTATCTTCATTTGTTTTTTAGAAAAAAATTATTTAAGAAAAATTTTTCGTTTTCGTTGTCGCACGATAACATGAGCAAAAATTATCCAATCGTCCTGAAATTTGGCACAGATCTAGCTTTTATATATCTTCAGATCGAGTTCGTTGGCCAAATAAGTCGGTCCATTACGAAAAAAGATATTTGAGGTTAAAAATTTTTTTTTTAGATTTTCGAATAGCGTTTTCGCAACGAATACTTGATTTATCCACTTAAAATGTTAGCCACTTATTAAAATTATTGAAGACTATATTTGGTTAAAATTTCAGAAGATTGTCTTCATTTGTTTTTTAGAAGAAAATTATTTTAGAAAAAATTTGCGTTTTCGTTGTCGCACG
Source organism: Torymus aiolomorphi (assembly GCA_036365515.1). Taxonomy (NCBI): domain Eukaryota; kingdom Metazoa; phylum Arthropoda; class Insecta; order Hymenoptera; family Torymidae; genus Torymus; species Torymus aiolomorphi. Next base: position 141,434,299 of record CM070873.1, read on the forward strand.
ATAGCAAGAGCAAAAATTATCCAAACGTCCTAAAATTTGGCACTAATGTATCTTTTATATAACTTCAGATCGTGTTAGTTGCCCGAAAAAATCGGTCCATTACGGAAAAAGATATTTGAGGTTAAAAATTTTTTAAAAAAATTTTCGAATCGCGTTTTCTCAAAGAATACTTAATCATTTCTTATTTGTACGTAGAAAACCAGTCCAGTAATCCGCATTAGTGTGCCACGCACAATAAAATAATGGGATGAATAAAACTGTCAAAAAACTGGCGAGCAGTTGTGAAACTACGTGTACACGTCTGCGATACGTCGCAAGCATAAACATGGAAAAACTAATGGGGCATATGAAGTTTTCTTTATATAGGATATAAAAATGAGCAGATAAACAGATATTTTTTGTATTAAGTAAAATTGTTGAAAGGAAAGTAAAGAAAAATGAATCTTAATTTCCTTTTGAGAAAAAAATTATTTTATAAACAAAGTAGATTTTGATTACATTTAGAATAAAATAAATTTTTAAGAGATTGCGATCGGTGAAATATGTGTGATGTCAAGAAAATAACAGTATCAAATTTAATTGATCATTTATAGATAAATAAATATTTTATTAATTTGATTTTATTATTAAATATTGTGGTGCTTTCCGTTATCGATGCCAAACATTTTTTAATAAAAACGCAAGTTTTTTTTTTTAAAACTTCTTTTCAAAAGAAATAAAGATAATCTCTTGAAAATTTAACTAAATATTGTAATAAATAATTGTAATAATTGGTAAAAATTTCAAATTGATCAAATATTCTTTGAGATATCAGTATTAAAAAGCATTTAAAAAAATTTTTTATTCTCGAATATCTGGTCGTAATGATCATTTTATTGTGTTTTTTGTGGGCGATGAATTTTTTTTTTTTTTAAATATAAAATTGTATAATAATAATTGCTTTTTAATGTTAAAAAATAGAAAGAGTAGAAATAAAAAGTCACAAACCATTTAACATAGTCTCATCGTACAAAATAAAGTATTAAATTTTCAATATTGAAATTAAAAATAAATTAAAGGAATCAGTAAATTAAATTTAAGGAAGCTAGTGCCAATGAATTGGCAATGGTTTTTAACCGGGGCACCCGAGACCTATGCAAATGAGAAAATTAAGGTGTTTAAAATAATTATTGATTGATACTACATAAAACTATAACCCGTGGATACCACAAATCTTGTAAAATTAAAAACAATCAGTTTATGAACTAAGAATTACTGAGAATAAAAGCTTTCTTAATATTCTTGTATACTTTTGTAAAAAAAATATTTACTGAGAAAACTCCTCTGAAACATTTTGACGTCTCCACCATGAGAAAATTATAAAATTAGATTAACTGAGCAGTGTTATTTAGTTTAAAATTTTCGCAACAATAACACACCATTTTTATTTTTTTCTGTATTTCAATGTTCCCCTAGCGGAAATTGAATTTGCAAATAACTGTTAATAACTGCAAATAACTGCAAATAACTGAAATAAACAGTTAGGTTTGAGACAGTATAATCAGTTTTTGGCAGTTATTACCAATTATTAACAGTTATTTGCAGTTCTTACAGTGATTTACAGTTATTTTCCAGTTTTTAAAATAAATACTGTAAGTAGTAAGAAGCCCCATATGGAAAGACATTCCCCCTCTCCTCGCCGCCCACCGTTAGTCCCACCCACGCCGTAGCTGTATGCTAGCATATCGTAAGTTGGGGTCCGTATAGTGCGCCCCCGCCGCTCGTCTATGCTGAAGGGGCCGTCGATATTGATATGCCCCCCCCCTGCCCCTCATGCTCCGTGTAAGACAGGTGCGGGTCATTTTCGTTCCTTATCGCCACTGGCCCTATGGTTTTTCATGGAAGAGAGGAGTAGGTATGGGGATGGCGTTTATAGGATGTTTTTGAATAAAAAAATTTAATTTTTGCATATCACAATTTATTTACTCTTTTTTCTTGCACGATCGCTCTTCTTCTACGTCTTGTGTTGAATGTGATGGATTTGTTACCGTATGTCGATGTAAAGTTTAAATCGTGGTTATCCAAAAAAATTTTAGATGGCCTTCCAAAGTCTTCAAAAAACGTGTAAGCGTCACCAAAATAAGCTGTGATTGCATCGAATTGGTCTTGCAAATCATTACAGCTATTTTCGTTGAGCGTGACATTTTTGTAATAGGGTCCAGATGTGATAAACTTGATAACTGACCGATAGTATCCGCTACTGTGTTCTAGTCCTACGCAGACTCTTTTCGTGTTGGATTTGTTGATAGCGTACGTAGTGGATAGCAGAACATTGGGCACTTCTGCGAGAGTTCCGGTCTTTCCGTGGCAGTTATTCATTTTTCAATACTGATTTTAATCGCGTACAATTCTTTCGCCATATATTCAAGAGTAGGTCTGGCCTGCGACGGGCAAACTGAGTGCTTGACTGTTCTTTCAGTCAATCCCCTCAATCGCTTTTTGAGGATAATGGAAGGGTAGAGAAGAAAAACATAAGTAACGTATCAAGACTCGGTGGAAAAAGCCGTTGAAAAGGAAAAGGAAAGAGCTAGAAATAAAAAGCCGAAACTCTTTTGACGGTTAAATATTGATTTTTATTAGACACACCTTAATCTAGAAGTACATGATTGGTTACATATGCCAGAACCACGAGAATGTTCGTTTGAAAAAGCGAAAACTTTTTTACATTTTTTATACTTATTTCTATGGAATATTTTGTTATAATAATTAATAACTAATGCATCGTTCTTTATTGTGTCATGCATAAAGAGTCGACAAAAGGTATCGAGGCCATCACCCCGACACATGTGATACAAAAACATAACAGTATAATGACCCCAGCACATTGTATCGGTACTTTGAAGCGTCTTGACGTTCCAACGGAAATATTTGCAGTTTCTTCTGAGTCATTGGAGATGGTGTCTTGGAATAGGTGGGAATCCATCACTGTCAAAGTACGTTCCGAATCGATTTTTGTCTATGTAGATGGCTACCCAGTCTGAACGTGGTCTCGCGTGATCATCCGAATTGCATACAATGGCAGTTGGAATCGTCGTCACGTTTGGAATCCGATCAACCGCGAACACTCCGATTGTTTTCGCTTTCAGACCCTTCAATGCTCTCGCTAGTTGATTCGTGTTCATGTTCTTCGCGTACTTCCTCAGTTGTTTCGTATTCTGTCACGCTTGCGCCGTCGACTTCGGCCCTGCCTTCGATTCCGAATCTTATGCGGCTTCTTCTACTTCAGATGAGATTTTCTATTGCGTCAAAAAATAGTTCGCTGCTTCTTTCCGGTATTTTGTACGCTTCTCTTCGCATAGTAATGAGTAAAGCCACCGTCTGAGTACGTGTGCGCGTTTGAGAGGGCAGTATGACGTTTTATACGGATTATCCATACAACCATGAGCGATACATACTTGTTCACTTTTCAATCTTCTCTACATATCGGTGAAACCTTCGCTGGTGTAGTCTTCGATGTCAACTATACTGCACGTCATCATGGATTCAACGAATCAACTCGTATCGCAGCCTCTTACGTAGATTATAGAAGCGTTTCTGGCAATGTTATAAAAATGGTGCTGTAGTTTGCGTAAGCCGATATCGCCCTCTAACCAGTGTATTCCAAGTATTTACGATGAAAGATAATCATTGGTCGTTCTAGCCTCCTTAGGCAACGCATCGTATGTATGAAGTGGACTTATTATCCAATGTCCCGAGATGTGCCCTTACAAAGAGACAATGACAACCTCCTTTGCTAAAAATTTATTATCCTTGTCTCTCAATCCCTTAATTTCTATTACGTAATCCATGATGAGAAATGTCGATGTGTCCGTCACGAAGCGAAAAGCCGACTGGACTGCCAGCGATGGGATTCATCGAGTTATATTCGCTTCTCCCCCCACTACTGAACACTTCCCCCTCTAGTGTGATAAAGTCTGTGTGATTTGACGGTTGGAATCTACTTACAGTAATTTGTCGAATTCAACGTTAATAATGCAGTTGACCGTTTCGGTTATTGCCTCCTCGAAACGAACTTCGATTCGTAGAGATCCCTATCGTACGATGTTCCGGTGAGAGGAAAAATGTGCGGATAAGTCAGGCGTTAAATCGAATGTAAACAGGCAATAGCCTAATGGGTAAGAAACGCGACAATCGTTGATTCCCGGATTGAGATAGTGTATACCGGTGCCGCTGAAGAGAGTGTGGAAAGAATCAACGTACAATTTATTATCACAGGTGAAGCGTGGTTGAAGTGGTTTACTCGGTATTTGTACACCGTCCACATAGAGTGATAAAAAATTTACGTTAAAGTGTTGAAAATTAAAGGTGTTCAGTTGGCGATTGCCGTTAAATGCTTTGTTTTTCACAAAACCCACGATGATTCATTTCGGTAATTGTTCTAGAATAACGTTATCGAGCGTTTCTCCCATGACACCACTGTGCATAGTGAAAGCCTTTACTTCTACCCTGGTAATGGGATATTTTGCCGGCTCTTAGCTAGAGCATTGGCATGAGCGAGTAATACAGCTGGACTAATTTTAGCTCGACGTACGATAAACGTTGCTTCCTTTATGTTTACGGATAATTTTCCATTTTCCGATGAATCCATGAGACACAAGGCGTCCTTACTGCGCACTAGTCTCACTCTCATTTCTACACCCTTGAGGAGAAAGTTGGGCTGATTGGACACGTCACAGTGCAAATGCCCAATTGGATCGATGGATTTACCTCCAAGCGTAAAATATTGACGATTAAGGAGCCCAATGTTAGCCGTGTGTGCGCCGCGTGCAACGGTCGAATTCGCATCCATGTTACCTGCTGAATCAGCGTACCACAAAGCAGCCGTTGAATGAGACTACAAAGCTGGTGGGGCGTAGTTCAGTATAGTTTCTATGTATGCTCCATATGGGCACTATATGGGTAAGCGTTGTTTGGCGGTGAAACCACTTTTTGATTGAAAAATATATCCACTTAATCAAACAACGAGTGAATAAAATTATTGACAGGTCCAACTTTCACATTTTCTTGCTCCGTGTCAGCCGGTAAAATCTGCACGGTGATATGTAGCATGGTGTGCACGAGATCAATGTAGTGTTCTGTAGAACTGGGCACCAGAAATTCGAGCGGTGAATCGCTGTCATTGCTGAGCGATAACACGGGCTTGTAGTGGAGAAAATAACTGTTTTCTATAGATGTCTAAGTGAGAGGAAGGCTAAAGAGATCTAGCTCGCTCTTCATTCCTTCTCCACTGCACGCGTATAAGTATGCCGTATTTACGCAGGCCCAAAAATATTTGTGACACTTCTAACGGTTTTCTTGTTCTTTCTACTTTTGGCCTTAGTCTTCTTACCAGTTTTGGATTTTTTAATCGCTTGACTCTTTTCCTTCGCGATGCGTTGCGTGCTCTCACAAGACTGCTCGTCGACTGCCGCTTCCGTCTAACTGTCGTTGATTTATATCCGTGCCCATTCATCATTTCCGAGACCTTCTTTTCGCCTTTCCTTTTTAAATTTTTTCCAGATTCTCAAAGACGAGTGTTTACCGAATCTTTGAAACTCACACCGTCATTGGCTATGTCATCGAGTACGTTCAGACCTGCGCGAACGGCTTCTTTACCCACAGCTTTAGCACCACTACTCAGATATGGGATAATTTTTCTAAATATCGCACCGATGAAACTTCAATTCCAGAGTCACGCTGATAGGTTGAGCCAGCGTAAACGTTTCTCACGCCGATACCACTGCCGGTCTGTTGATTGTAGTACGTGATATAATGGCTCATTTTGCAGCAGGGTAATTTTACCGATTACGCTTAAAATGAAGCGAAACGGTCAACATTCCATACTCGAATGGTATGTGTCCGCCGTGTTGGTCTCTTATATCGATGCCAATGTTGTGAAAAGTATGTTGTAAGAGCAAAATGTAATGTATAGATACAAAATGCCTTACAAGGTTGGTGCCAAATTTATATCATGAATTTTCCAAGTTAACTATGCGAAGCAGTGCGGTTTGAGTATCGACGACGGCATAAGATTCCCAAATGTCTGTGTAGACGTACAGTTGATCTGGGATAGCATGCGCCAGACATGCAGATCTGGTGTCCAAGTTTTTACCTTTCCCTGTTTTAGAGGTGATAAATGTGCCCGCTCGTCTGAGAGTAGTATCCTCAAAACCGAAGATGCGATGTATTTTTTCGTTAAACGTTGTATAATGTGGTTCTGCGCAATCGTAGGTTCATCTCAAAGCGGTAAAACATAAGCTTTTTTTAGATTTGAATAATTGTATTTAGAAGGTTAATGACATATGATTTAAAATTCGTTGATGCTATGACAAATAAAATATTCATAAGAACTTACAAAATCATGATGCGTCAGCTGTTTATTTTTCCAGTACGTGTAAAACAGCTTTATTACGAATTTTGTTACTTCAAATTTTTCGGAGTTGTCCTCATACAGTATTCCATTTTGATGCCAACACTACATTTTATTCATAGAAACAACTATAATAACTATCACGAAATGTTACATTTTTAAAGGGCTAAATTAAGTTCAAGAATTTGAGGACATCCTCGACATTTGCGAAATATGTATGTTTTCTGCATTTTCCCATAATATTTCTAATATACACTCTTCTAATTAATGATTATAGTAATAGAAAAAAATGATAAATAATTTAAGACTATTTAATACAATGGCAAATAAAATATTCGTAATAATTTATAAAATCATGAGGAATCAACTGCTTTCTTTTCCAGTACGTGAAAAACAGCTTTATTACGAATATTATACATCAAATTTTTCGGAGTTGTCCTCATACAGTATTCCATTTTGATGCCCACGCAATTTTTTCTTTATCTAAGAATCTGATAAATTACTATGAAACATAACTTTTTAACTGTGCGTCAATTACGTCCAAGAATTTGGGTTTTTTCTTAATATTTTTTAAATATGTTATTTTTCATGTGCGGTAAATGATAAGCTTTATTTAGATTTTTCTTTTCTCAAACTTCAGCAGAAACTTTTTATACAGTATACCGTTTTGATGCCAACGTTGCATTTTATTCATAGAACTATTTATAATTATTATCATGAAATGTTACATTTTCTAATGTACGAAGTTTAAGTTCAAGAATGTTTGGACATGCTCGACATTGGCGAAATATATGTGTTTTCTCGATTTTCCAATAATATTTCTAATATACACTCTTATAATGAATAATTATAGTCATAAAGGAAATGATAAATGATTTAAGACTGTTTAATACAATGGCAAATAAATTTTGGCATCTAATTGTACAAAACCATGAAGCATCAGCTGATTATTTTCCCAGTACATTGCAACGTCCGTGTTACAATGTCGCGAAAACGATAAGGTAAGCGCGATAATTTGTTCCGGTTTCGGTCGACGCCTACATGTAATAACCACGGGAATTCGAACTCGTGAAAGTAGACAATCGGACTTTAAATAATTTAATAAAGGAACGTAGGTAACGGAGATAAGCGCTAAGCGATGGCAACTATTAGTAGAGAGAATGGAAAGACTAACTATTTTGAACGTTTCTTACTTTAAGACGAGTGTTGATTGGCTGGTGCTCTCTACTGGTCAAGGCGGCAGCTCCGATGTTCGCAGTGGCGGGAGTTTCAAATGGCAGGAGAAGGTTCCGAAATAAATACGCTCCAAATGTGAATAATAAGTATTTATTTAAATATATAAATGTTACTACACTGATTAAATACTGATTGTAGACGAGATATAATATCAACAATTATTCGCGAGACTACAAACAGAGAAGCGTTGCAATAAGATTCTAAGTCGATTCTGCTCGAAAATATTCTAAGTCAGAATGTATAATTCACCAAAGATTCTAAGTCCAATATAATCAATCGACAGACAAGGGCTTCGCCCTACTAATACAAGAGATCGGCAAGCTTCTGCCCCGAGAAGAGGCGCGAGGCGCCTTTTATACCCGCTCCGCGAGCGTGTTTTATGACAAATCAATAATTCGCTCATTCGTGCTTATGGCTTTTCCAGGAATTAGGATTTTAGGGAAAGGCAAACAGGGGGAGAGCGTGGGTGCGTAATTAGGTGAGGGAAGAATGTGACGTAATGACTTTTCGTTCGGGCTCGTGTTACCCCTCGAGTCTTTCAGATCTTGGTCGGTTACCCACGGTAGATGCTATACCTTAGAGTAAGGAAAAAATATATGGATGGACAAGTTGTCGAGTTTGTGTTGCAGATGGAGACGTTCAGTCGTGCTCGACGTGACAACATGAAAAAAGGCATATTTCGATTTTTTCTTCAAATTTTTCGGAATTGTCCTCATACAGTATACAATTTTGAGGCCCATGCACTTTTTTGTTTATCTAGGAATCTGATAAATTATTATGAAACATAACATTTTTACCTATGCTTCAGATAAGTTCAAGAATTTGAATTTTATCTTAATAATTGTTGAATAGGTTATTTTTCATGTGCTGTAAAAGATAAGTTTTATTTAGATTTTTCTTTTCGCAAATTTCAGCAGGAACTTTTCATACAGTATACCGTTTTGATGCGAACGACGCATTTCATTCATAGAAACAATTATAATAATTATCACGAAATGTTACATCTTTTAAAGTACGAAATTTAAGTTCAAGAATCTGAGGATATCCTCGACATTTTCATGTGGTTGAAGTTTGCAACCTTGCGACTCACGAAAATCGAAGCTTCCAAATAATTATAATTTACGCACGGAATCGATTTTACAGCGACAAAAGTGATGAGAACAATAAGTAAAAGTGCAAAAAAATAAAAAACCACAGAAACTCACCCCTTAACACCCCATTTTGTAGTCGAAAAAAAGAAAAGAATTCTAATTCCGCCGTTTTTGAGATCCCCGATAATTTTATTATCGGAATACAATTTTGTGCATGCAAGATCGATACAAAAAAATTGACAACCCCCAAAGCACCGCGGAAAACCGCTTTTGCTCGAAAAAATCGCAAAAAATCTAATCCCGCCATTTTTGGGATCCCCGATAATTTTATTATCGTAGTATAATTTTGACCATGTAAAATATCTACAAAATAATCGGCAACCCCCAAAGCACCGCGGAGCACCTCCTTTAGTCTGAATTTTTTGCGATTTTTTAGGACTAAAGGGGGTCTTCCGTGGTGCTATGGGGATTGCCAATTTTTTGTGGCTATCTTGCATGCTCAAAATTATATTCCGATAATAAAATTATCGGGGTTCTCAAAAACGGCGGAATTAGATTTTTTTTGCGATTTTTTCGAGCGAAAGCGTGTCTGCCGCGGTGCTTTGGGGGTTACCAATTTTTTTGTAGATATTCTGCATGATCAAAATTGTATTCCGATAATAAAATTATCGGGGTTCTCAAAAACGGCGGAATTAGATTTTTTTTGCGATTTTTCCTGACTAAAGGGCGGTGTTCCGCAGTACTTCGGGGGTTGCCAATTTTTTTGTAGATATTCTGCATGGTCAAAATTGTATTCCGATAATTCAATTATCGGGTATCTCAAAAACAGCGGGATTAGATTTTTTTTGCGATTTTTTCGAACTTAAGTGATAGGTTGGGGCTCTTCTGCGGTGCTTTGGGGGTTGCCAATTTTTTTTTGGTCATCTTGCATGCTCAAAATTGTATTCCGATAATAAATTTTTTGTTGTCTTACACATACTGGTCTTTTGTAAGCCAAGGCCTTGACGAAAGCTATCCGCTCTGATACAGACTTTGCCTTGAACGTGGTACATCCATGGATGTGATGTTGTTTTTGACACAAAGGGAAATCATAGAAGTGTCGTTATCTCCGTATGATGCGGACGATAGAAATTCGAAGACTTACGTTGATCTTGGCTATAGGATAAGCCGTTGAACAACTGCGACTCTTTTCCGCTTTTCGATGGATTCGTGGCCGCGAGCATAACGATTCGTCCGCTCAGAAACGTGCGAAGATTTTCGTAGGTAGCTGGATCTTTCGTAGCGCCTAACGATGACTCCCACGCTCTTTTCGTTTTAGCATCAAGTCTTTCGACGGTAAAGAAAACCAATATGTCATCAGAAATTTGCGCACGTTTTAAATTGTTCATACCTTCTATGAGATTATTTGTTGCATTCGCAATCCTGCGAATTTCTTCCGCCGATTCTAAGGAGACCGGCTTCATCGCACGCCATTTTGTCAAGTGTGCTTTCACTTACAGTCGGATATTCTCGTACGTATCCATGAATAGAGCCCAAGCTCGGGAGAAGCTGTCTCCTTCCACGTTGTAGTCTTGAATTAAATCAGCAGCTTCTCCTTCCACGTTAGTTTTCAAATAATACATGCGATCGACATTAGTAAAACTGTTATTTGTTGCGATTTTTGACGTGAAGAGGTCTCGAAACTGGCCATTTTTGATATCCTCCAGAGAAGCGCGAGAGATTGATTGTCGGTAGTGTCTTTAGAGTAATTGTCTGAGGAGCTTGTGACGAGACTGTATCTTGACATGTTCCTGCGGGTTCCTGGAGGTTATCTGCGATGCTAAGCATGTACGCCTATGCTTCCAGAAACCGCTGCTCTGTATCTCCGTAAAAGTCTTCAGCAAAGTAAGGATCATCCTCCCTTTCCTGAGAGTTAACTGAATGCTTTAGAGTTCCCTATGACAAGTGACTAAAGAAATAATGGACCCTGGGATTATAGATCGGGGCTCATAAACCCCATTACCCCATTAATCAAGTTTATATATAGTCTACTCGCTCCGCTCGTGAACCCCCAATTGGAATTTTGAAAATCTATTTAATTTAATCTAGACTATAACTTAGAAGAAAAAGATAGATTTCTTAAGACCCTCAAGATCTGTCTTTTTCAAAAGTTTCGTTCAATTTGAGTGAATGTTCTTTCCCCATACATTGTGTGCAGGGTCCTTTAGTGTAGGTTTCTATTACTTCAAAGAAATTGCGAATGTAGTATTTGTCGGTACATGGATATTGAAAAATAAATTACGTACCACAGGAGGAAAATTGATAAGCTTTTTCTCCGAAGATGAGTAATATACTATTCCTTAGATATTATTGACTACTTATTAAAGTACATACTTCATTGAAAAATGACTAAGGAAATAGTATATTACGCATCTTTGGCGGAAAAAAATTCTCAATTTTCCTCCCGTGGTGTGTATATTATTTTTCAACATCCATATGCCGACAATACCACATTCGCATCTTTGAACTGGGGGCAAAAGTGGTACTTCCTGCTAGGGTATGGCGAAAATAATTCTTCGGTCTCTATGTCCCTGTATCTACATCTCTGTCTCAACGACACACTCTACATCTCCGTCTTAACGTCTCTGCCTCCACGTCTATGTTTCTACGTCTCTGTCTCTACATCTCTACCTGTATGTCTCAGTCTCTACGAGCCTATCTCTCTGACTCTGTCTCTACGTTTCGGTCTCTGTTTCTCCGACTCCGTCTCTACGCCTTCATGCCTACGGACTGTCTATACGTCTCTGTCTCTACATCCCTGTTTTCACGTTTCTGTCTCCAATCGCTCTCTCTGCGCCTCTGTCTATACATCTCTGTCTCCACAACTCTGTCTCTACAGCTCTATCACTACTTATCTGTCTCTACGTCTCGGTCTCTCCTCCTATGTTTCTATGTCTCTCTCTCTCTCTCTCTCTCTCTCTCTCTCTCCTCTCTCTCTCATGTGATTACCAAGCCCTTATCTATCGCGCGCGCACAGATAATTATCTTATCGTTGGTAGCGCAGGAGCGGGGGAGGACCCCGCGTCTCTAAACTGAGTCGATCCAATAACATCATGTGAAGTACGACTATTCATAAGATTACGTATTAAAATATTTTATTAATACATTAATAATATAGTATAAAGTTTTTTTATTTTAATACGCAAAACAAACATGTTTCTAATTATGATTATTAAGTTTTGCATCTCCCGCCGCGCCGTTGATGACAGCAGCCCTAGACTCCACCCATCATACTGCTGTGCTGGTCATCGAGGGCGACGCTATGATGACTGTGTCGGTAAATGTGTGTTCTTCTTGAACCTCATTTGGTCTTGGCCTGAAATTCATAAAGTAATAATAAAAAAATTTTTTATCTAATACCCCTGTTTAGAAAAGTAGCGACATATATGTCTCTACTTCTATTCTTGGCAACACTGGCCAAGAAGTAATACAACGGCATTTCTGATATTAAAATAATTAGTATAGGTATTTATTATCATTATTTATTTATTTATTAACTCCAGAGTAAATACATAGTATTACATTACAAATATTTTTAACAAAAAATATTTCAATCCTGCTGAGGAAAACAGACTTTCCTGTGCGAGATCCGGAGACATTCATTCCTGTATACCTATCTCCCCCCTCCCACACACACTCACACACACACATATACTTGAAAACTAAGTGTGTTACATTTAGCAACTACGCAATATAATATAAATTTCTGTGGAAGAATAACAGTATTATATCTCTGTATTAAAATTAAGTATATCTTAAATTAGGCACGCTCAGACTTGGCATCTTATAAGAGCAATAAGAGTTATAAGAGCAAATCAGATATAGTAGATTTCTCGTCAAAGCTTGAGATTGAAGTGGCAGAGGGCTATATAGTATACTTAAGTTCATTGGTATCGGTGTCGCTAGATTACCAATGTATCTTGGTAAGGTAGGTTTCATTGGGTAATCCATGAAATCTACCTCTCTTTTTATCTTTGCTTTCAAAATTTCACAATTTACACTATCATTAGCAACATGTGCGCAATTGAAGTTGGTTTTGAATTTCTCATTTCTATATGAGCAATTTGCACATTTATTATTTACACTATTGCAGTCGCTGGTTCTACACTCTAAACCTAAAAGTGTGAAAAATGAAAGTAAAAAGATTAAAGCCATCGTTTTAATCCTCAACTGAGATATAAAAACTAAAGAAAAATTGTTAGAGGGATTAAATCACAGGTTTTAATCTTTTCTAAGATTATTTTCAATAGTTCACACTTTGCGAAAGATTAAAATGTACATTTTAATGTTTCGTAAAGTGTGAAAAGTTGTTGGATTTTCCGAAAAGATAAAAATTATGAAATTACACTTTTGACAAAGATTAAAATGTAGATTTTATTCTTCATAAAGTGTGAAAAATTGTTCTACTTTTTTAAAAGATAAAAATTGTGTAATCACACCTTACAAAAGATTAAAATGTATATTTTATTATATATAAAGTGTGAAAAGTTGTTGGATATTCCGAAAAGATTAAAATTATGAGTTCACACTTTTAATAAAGAATAAAATGTAGGTTTTACACTTTGTAAATTTGTAAAGAGTTCCAATTAATTTATAAGAGATTAATTTAACACATTCACACTTCTGAGGATATTCAAGTCACGTGACGTCAAGTAAATTGATTTCAAGAATCTATTTAATTCAATTATAATAACGTAAACAGAGTTTGTTTTGCTTCCCACTTAGAAGAAGCTTTATCGTAGTAAACATTTAAATTTTATAAAAAACATGATGGAAATGTATTTGTGAGATTTCAGAAATGAAAATGCATTTTTTTTTTTTAAATCTCCGCATGAATGTGTGTATGGGCATGTATACGTACTTAGCGATATATCAGTTCCTCACGGAAGCGGTTTTTGATCAGCCAAATCTCATTCTTTCTCTTTTTTTAGTTTTCAATTGGGTAAAAGAAATGTATCAATTCAATGATGCATTTTTGTTATATATCAACGTTTTTGTGTGTGCGCGCGCGCGTGTATGTGTGTGTCTGTGTGCGCGCGTGCGTGCATGTATTTGTGTGTGTGCGCGCGCGTGCGTGCGTGTGTGCGTGTGTGGGCGCGTGAGTGCGTGCGTGTGTGTGTGTGGGTGTGTGTGTGCGCGCGTGCGTGCGTCTATGTGTGTGTGTGCGCGCGCGCGTGCGTGCGTCTATGTGTGTGTGTGTGTGCGCGCGTGCGTGCGTGTGTGTGTGTGTGGGCGCGTGCGTGCGTGCGTGCGTGCGTGTGTGCGTGTGTGTGTGTGTGTGTGGTGTGTGTGTGTGTGTGTGTGTGTGTGTGTGTGTGTGTGTGTGTGTGTGTGTGTGTGTGTGTGTGTGTAGGTATTATATAGCTTTCACAGAATTAAGTTCAATGGATTTTCCGATGACATACTCATAAAAAAAATTATTATCATTTGACGCTATTAAGTGTGACAAAGAGACCTCCTTTATGCTTAAATATTACACTGAGACGACCAATTTTATACATGATGTATAGCACACGAAACCATTAGGTATATTTATTTTTAACATGCTAAAATTTTCGGAATACTATCGTTGAGTAACGCACGTTATATACGATTGATAAAAGTGTTGATTGATGAAATTTAGCGCAGAGGTAGCTATTTAATATCTTTCAACCGAGTTTGTTGCCTGAGAAAATAATCATTACGACCTAAGCTATTTGAGGATAAATATTTTACAAAAATATTTTTGTCGTTTTGTCAGAAAATATTGGATGTATCGACTCAAAATTGTAACCACTTATACACTTATTCAAGACAATATTAGGTAAAAATTTCAATAGATTTCTCTATCAAATGACTTGAAATATACAGGTAATTTCATTTTTGGTACAGACAATACATGTGTAGAAATTTAATGGGGTCATATGGGTCATATAGGTATAAATAATAGGTTTTTGTACATAAATTTATTTTTATTTCATTAATATTTTGACTAAATTTGCAGATTGAGTGGTTGGCACATCAAAATCTACACTCGATAGAATAAAATTTAAAAAATCAGCCAATTCTGGAACAAAGTTCATTCGGTATACGACGTAAAATTTGAAATAAATTTCTAATCCCGCTAAAATATCTGTGCTTAATTCTAGAATCTGTCTTTCTGCTCTCATGTAGTACATTCCATTTGTCTCTCACGCCTTCTGCACCTTACAGATTAATATTGGTTTCAATTTATTTTTTTGCCTTATGTTTGTTTCAAAAATGTCTTCATTTATCTGAAAGTAATTTATTATATATATATATATATATATATATATATATATATATATATATATATATATATATATATATATATATATATATATATATTTATTTATATATATATATATATATATATATATATATATATATATATTCTAATGTTTCAAAGTCTACTTATTATTTTTTGTAATACTAGCACGATTTTGGCGTTTTTTAAATCTATTAAGCGGGCGGAAAACGATAATTTGTAGATCTGTAGGAAGGAAAAGCTGAAAAGCGCCCGCTATTCACTGGAGCAGGTGGGGAAAAACTGAAAAACGCGAGTAAAAAAAAAGTGAAAATCAACACTATCTTTCCAGAAAATATGGTGTAAACTACGAACTAATTGGACTTTTTGACTTCGTGTGGTTGCAGTATTCATCTTCGACTCGCAAAACGCATCCGTCTTCGATTTATACTGCAAACTCCACACTCGGACTAAAAGGCCCACTTCATGCCCTTGGCACACAATGTACTATTCTTATCGTTACAATTAACCTTTAGAGCTAAGTCGATATAACCGATATAACGATACCTTTTTTATTCATTTTATGAGAGCGGCCGAGTACCTCAGATTTCAGGCCTCTAAAGGTTAAACGTGTTTACGGTTACGTTAATGAAGATAATATATTTATCCGAATGAAAACAAGTACTCAATCCCCAAAACAAACTATGATGTAAATTAATAGGGTAAAGATTTGTGTGCCTTTTTGAAAAATTTGACACGAAGGATAGTTTTAAAAGATAAAAATTATGAAAAATTATTATTACTATACAAGACTGCAACTACTGAAAAGACGTTTTTCTTATTAAAAAAGTAACATGCCCGATAATTTAAAATTAAAACTGTATATTTGTATTTGATAATTATTTACATGGGTAATGCATTAATTTTTTGCAATCGTTAATTAAAAAGACCCATTGATATGAACATGTCATCTGCTTAAGGTAGTTATATCCCAAGATACATCAGACCTTTTGGAAAATAATTTTATTTTACTTATATAAGATCTGGTAATATGAAGGATCATAGATGGTAAAGAACTAGAGTTAATAAATTGAAAAAAATTTTAACCCAAATTTATATAACTGCAAATGCAAGTATTGTACGTTTAAGAAATAGTCATATACAAAGTTGTGAATTTTTTTTAATTTTGATTTAATTTTAAAGTTCAAAAGCTTTTTTCGTTCATTGAACAATTATCTACAGATTCGCCGTTAACAAATTTTGACTATTTCTTTAATGAACATTATTTGCATTTGCAATTATATAAATTTATGTTAATAACTTTTTTCAACTTATTAAAGTTCTTTACCATCTATTATCCTCCACATTATTAGATCTTAATATATAAGTAAAATAAAAATTGTTTTCTACAATATCTGTAACTTAGGATATAATTAATTACCTTAAGGGTATACCAATACAGTATTATACCTCAAATGCAATAATCTACAATTACATTTTATCTCGGATAAAGATACAATAACTATAACATATACTTACAGGTATAAAACGAATCAAATCATTGTGTGGCATATTACCCATGTCCTGGATCTTTCTTTTTCGACCACGCTTTTTCAACTGTAATGATAGCAGAATAAAATGTAATATTCTATTTTTAATTTTCGATATATATTATGTAGAAATCTGACAGAAATTCAACCAAGTTAATAATGAAGCTTTAATTAATGGTACGATAATAAATCTTAGACCTCAATTTTGAATTAACGTCATAAATTTTGAATGTTTGCATAAACGTTACCTGAATCTCAAGATATCTACTATTATATTCATATTATATTGCTATTACATTTACGACACACGGTACACGGCACACGACTCAAGCTGCTTATTATAATATATTATATGGCATTAAAAAAATATTATATTAATATGTGTATCGATCTAATATCATAAAAGCATTATACGATAGGAGGTTGTATCTACTTTATAAATTACTTCTCTTTATATTTTTGAATTTCTATCAGTAAAACTTCGTTAAATTATTCAACTTACAGCGCCAATAAATTCTTGTTGAGCCAATAAATATGGCAATACGCTTATTGCCTTGAGATTATCTAATATGATAATATAATTAATAATTAAAAATTTGTATTTATTAAGGGAATTCAATCGTTATATCATTATTCGAATAAATGCGTGAGATTTTTGAGAAAAAATATTTATTAGATGTTGATTTGACTATAATATTTTAGTTTAATTTGGATTTATTTTAAAATTTTTGTTAGAAATAATTTCTATCAATCAATTTTTCAAGGAAAATTCTGACGCAGATTATTCGAGTGATCACTTTATAATTGATGAAATTTTCTTATTATCAAGATTAGTATTAATATTATAATATAAACAAACCATCTGTTATTTTAGAAACCTGACTTAAAATATCGGGAAAATCATTTTGGCAATATTTTAAAATTGCTTCGGTATATTTTGTGGTAAATATGTCCTTTATATGAAGTCCTTTATTCGGAAATACTCTCTCAAAATCAAGAGTTATCTGAAAACAAATATTTTTGTTAACATATTTGTTTACAAAGATGGTTTAATATATCAGTTACTAGAAAGGGACTTAGTTAAGGGTAGGAACCTGCAATGCACGCAGTTTTTATAGAGCAGATACGTTTCGAGAACAAATAACAAAAGGGGTGATAGATACAAATTTGATTTAATATCAATATAGAAAACTACATGGAAAGATGAGAGGCTTTTAACATCGCAGGTAACCTCACCTTTTTGTATAGGAGTGCGAGTGAACATTTCCTAGGTAGCGGATTCTACGTAAGCAAAAGTATCATATATTATTATTGAGGGGATATGGTATAGATATATCGTTATTAAAGCGGTCTTACATTTAAAAATTTTCAAAAAATCAATTTTTTTTACTGAACTTTTTAATTATATATGTAACTTAAAAAACTTAAAAAAAACCTTATTCTTAACTTAAAAAAATTACTTTAGATCAAAAATTTTAAAAATTTGAAATGATATTTTTGTTTCTTGTTGTATAAGCTTCTAATCGGAAAACCATTTACTTCAATCATATTTAAAACACCAAAAAATATTATTTTTTGGTCATATTAGTATAAAGATAAAAAGAAGCGATTGAATTTATGTACCGGATTTATTATAAAAATGAAATTAACTGTATATTGTGGAATTTGAAATCTAATGGAATCGTCTTGTCACAATTTTACACTTCTGTTCTGGTTAAGTGATCATTCTATCATTGAAAATTCAACAGTCATCTATATGCAGATCTATATAGAGTGCTATCCCATGCGTTTTGAAAAATTAAGCGGAACGCTTTACGCCCGTGAGAGTGAGAGAGAAGTTTATTCCGTGAATGTCCCGCTCGCTCTCATGAGCTTAAATGCGTTCCGTTGAATTTTTCTCTTGGGGCCATAGCTACTTATATTACAAGTAATTTCTTTTTTGTTCCATGAGAATCTATTCAGTTGTCTCTTCAAGAAGTTATGCAATAGCATAATTCTGCTTAAAATGGGTTTAGAGACCTATCTCTTGCAATTCTATTAGAAATATGTTTTATTAGTAGTACATATAGTTTGTTTGATAATAATTATATTTTATGACTTCGGGTGATTTTGGCCAAAAAGGCCACTAGATGTAAGACCGCCTTAATGTACACTGAGCTACGAAGGACAAAGAAGAAGAAACCAAATATCTTTATTACGAAATCTCAGAATAGATTATCGACTGATTTGCGTCTTACGATGCGAAAATAGTAGTAGACGATTTTAATGCTGAAACAGGCAGGGGGAGAAATTTTTATACCTAGTATAGGAACGTAAAGCTTAGTCGGAGCAAACAGCGAGCGGCATTAGAATCATAAATTTCGCAGCGTTAAAAGATGTTATAACCAAGAGTGAGTAAGTCATTTAACACAAGGGTATACACAGAGGAACGTGGATATTGCTGGACGAGGTTACGCAAAACTAAATCGATAATTTCCTCATTGATAAAAGACGCCGCACAAACATTCTCAAAGTAAGGGTCTAAAAAGGTGCAAAAAGGCTCAATTATAGATAAATTACCAAATGGAAGAGAAGAGACCAAAGCGGGATATAATAACGTGAGAAAGCAAGGCACGATTTACAAAAACAAAAAAGTGATTACCAAAAGAATGAAATTTGAAGAATAAAAACAAACAGTAAGGTAATGTTACGTGTGGATACACGCACGAATATGAAAGAATGGGAAGAAGCAAGGCGTACGATTACGATATGACGCTGAATATTAGAAAGCCGTTCGGTGGCGGCCGTGGCTGAGTGCAGAGCGTCTGATTTGCAAATCGGTGAACTCGGTTCAAGCCCGGGTTCCGCCACTTTTTATGAAATTGTTAACGAGACCTCACTCGTAACAGTACATATCCTCGCGAAATATACAGAGGAATAAATGCTATTCAGGAAATACTGAACTTCACATATTATCTCATGAAATCTGTTTATTACCAACTCTCCTTGATATGCCATCAATTTTGGAAAGCGATGCAAAATGGTACCGATGGACAAAGATCCTTCGTAATGATCTTCCTTGTTGTCTTTGTTATCATCTGAATTATCAAGTAATTTTGGGAGGCGCCCATTTTGCGTCTCGATCATCAACTTAATAATTTCATTTTTATTGATATCACTTGGAGGTAATTTTTGTAACTTAAAAACCTAAAATTTAAAATTATTAATATTTTAGGATTACTGCATAAAGAAAAGGATTATGCATCCTTACTTTCATTTCAAATAAATCTATTGGAGACAAATTTGATTCATCGCTGATACCTATCATACCTAGTAATATGTTTTTAAGGCTACGATTTTTTTTTCTTCTTCCGGTAAATTCCTTGTAATATATTTCAGCCGATTTGCGAACATACCATACGTGAAATGTTCCTAAACAATTTAAAAATATTTTATATTAGAAAGGGAAAATTTCTTAATTAGTGTTTCTTTGGCTTTCATGTAAAAAAAATCAATTTCGTCTTGTTTGTTACAAAATATGTTTTTTCTTTATAATTTTAATAAAAAAAGCATTTAATAATAATGTATATAGAACTTTAAATTTATTACATAGATTCCTGCAGTAATATTCTTAAAAATACGCACTCCAAATAATAACAACGAAGTAGAAGATTTTTATAACGCATGGAAGAAACTATTATAAAAACATTAAAACATTAAGTATAGTTAAAAAAAGGATAACAAAAAATTAAACACTTTTAGTATTTAATTTTTTAATGATGTTAGTGCTCGTGTACTTAAACTTGCATTGACAAAATGGTTATTATATTTTATTTTATTCAAAAATAATTTAAAACAATTCACAGAAATTAATTACTGTAAATTTAAATTTATGAATACAGAAGAAACTAATTGATTTTTCTTCCTTTGTTATCAATTAAAAAATGTATTCATTACGTGTCCCTCGGCGTAGACGGGGCTCGTTGATTTAAGAGCTGGGAATTCCATAATGAGCGATAACGCAAATTTCACTCTTAAGTGGGTGTCAACTCAATTCTGCTATTTGACCGACCCATAGGTCGGTAAAGTAGGAAGTACATTCTATTGATGAAATATGACAGAAGCGCCATCTCTGGAAAATCCTAATAGATTTTAACATAGATGGCGCTACATATTTCAAGAATATTAAAGATCTGTAGTATTATATTATATTATAATAACAATAAACATCTGTATGTTTTTTTGCTGTAAAGAAATATGCCTATTTCGCCTATACACATTTTTTACTGTAAAGAGATATGCGTAATTCGCCTATACGCATTTTTACTGTAAAGAGATTTGCGTATTTCGCCTATACACATTTTTTACTGTAAAGAGATATGCGTATTTCACCTATACACATTTTTTTTATTATAAACCATTGTACGTATTTCGCGTACACGTATTTCCTTTTATAAATAATTATGCTTAATTCACATATACGCATTTTTATTACAAATAATAGTGCGTATTTCACGTATGCGCATTTTTATTATAAATAATTGTGCGTATTTCGCCTATACGCATTATCTCTTATAAACAATTGTGTGTATTTCGTCTATGACGTGACAGCTCGATTGCGTGATCTAGCTGTTCTAGGTGGCCGATCATAGAGTGTAGGTGATGCGCTCCTTAGATTTTTGTGTCCAGGTGTCGGAATAGATCGGATGCGAGGTCTAGGCGTTCCAGAAAACCGATTATGAAGTGTACGTGATGCGCTCCATAGGT
Organism: Torymus aiolomorphi; assembly: GCA_036365515.1. NCBI lineage: Eukaryota > Metazoa > Arthropoda > Insecta > Hymenoptera > Torymidae > Torymus > Torymus aiolomorphi. The sequence continues at coordinate 141,455,596 of CM070873.1, forward strand.
TATTGTATCCAGAGGCCAGAACAAATCGAATGCGAAGTCTGTGTGTTCCAGATAGCTGATGATGGATTCCGGGTAGTGCGCTTCGTAGGTTTTTTTATCCAGAGGCCAGGACAAATCAAATGCGAAGTCTAGGTGACCAGATGGCCGATGATGGAATCCGGGTAGTGCGCTCCATAGGTTTTTTTGTCCAGGTAAGGGAATAGGTCGGTCGGATGCGAGGTCCAGGGGTTCCAGATGGCCGATAGTGGAATCCTCGTGATGCGCTCCGTAGATTTTTACGTCCAGGTGTCCGGACAGTTCGGATGCGAGGTCTGGGTGTCCGTTCACTACATTCAAATAAAGATAAAATTACGGAAAGTTTTTTCAAATTTTAAAATTAACTTGCAGCTTTAATCGTTGATGATAATTGATAAGGTAATTATCAATGGCTACAACTCATTCATATGACTCAACACCATATTTTTAATTTGGTTTTCCGACTCTCGTGATAGAAAATAGGTTAAGAAATGGGGTGTAAAAATATTTGTATCTCACGTAACTTCGCACTTGCTTCGCTTGAGCAAAAAACGTCACATGATGAAAACACATAGTCAATAACCACCTTCCGGAGCCGTGTCGAAATGTACTATTCTGTATAAATATCATGCAAAATCATATAAGCAATATTTGATCCATAAGGCATTATCAATTGCTGCGGTAACTAAATAAAATCATGCAAATGATCATTTTACAGTACAGTCCAGATCGATAAATAAAAAGATACCTATATCAATAACATGCAATATTATATGTAAATAATATGATATAGCAGAGTAGTAAAAATTATCCGCAGCACTCCGTTAAAATAGCACCTTTTTTTATACCGCGCCGCTCAAAAGCACCTTGGTCCTCCGACTGGACGAATTCGTAGAACTCAAAATAATAAGTACATTTGTTTACCCGGAGCGAAATTAGTATAAATACAATACAAACAACCGTAGCAACATAATCACTATTGAAACTGGTTACTCCTACTCCTTCAGCTGCCGTCAAGGGTGATGCAATTATCTGTAGTCGTGTTGTCATCTGCAGGAGCTCTTCGCCCTAGACACAACAAAACATAAAAATAACGTGTCAAGCATGATGGATGATGACAGCAGTATCAAACTGCCAGGAACAGGGAGCAGACATATGGAAATTCGAAGATTATGTTCAGCTATATACTATTGAAAAAATCCAAAGCTAAATACTCACTCGAGCCGATCGCAGAAGTGCGGAATGCATGTAGCAGCATCATAGCCGCCACTTCCCTGTCGTTGATGTTGTCAGAACGTGGTAGCTACGTTGGCCGCCCTCGGGAGGAGTACAATTATGTGAAGACGTGTTGCCTTCTGCAGGAGCTCTTCGTTTTAGACAGAACAGAATATATAAATAACGTGTTAAGTATTAGGGATGAGGAGAGCAGTACCGAACTGCCAGGAACAGGGGAGCAGACAGATGGAAATTTGGAGGTTAGGTTCGGCTATACTAATTGAATAAAATCTCGGTCCGAATCGAAGCACTTAATCGAGCCGAAGGCAGGAGCGTGGAATACATTTAGCAGCATCATCGCTGTCACTTCCCCTTTGTACAGTCAATACTCTGAGTTGAAAAGTCGCAGTAGTACTAGTCAGCTGTCTGCCACATTTACTTTTTTCAAATTGTCACTCTAGAATCCCTGTAGACGTATAAATTTTTAAAAAGTTATCGATGCTGGTATTATTTCAATTACGATTTAAGTTTTGTTAGTGAATGTAATCACGACAAAAGAAAAACCACATAAACATACTCAAATCATTATGATGCATAGTGTAAGAATGAGCTTGCTTCTTTCCAATGTATTATAAAGACAATATAATGCACTCTGTATTTTTGGAAGATCAACATCATTAGAGTTTGTACTAAAACAAATTCATTTATATTTTCAACTATTTTTAATAAATATTAGGTAGTGGATACGTTTGTTGAATATGAATATTTAAGATAAATAACAGAACTCGAAACAAATCAACCTGTTATAATAAACTATTTATTGCCATGATGCTATGCATGCTATTTATGACAATAAATACTTTAATTTAACAATATGGTTCGTCTCGAATTTGGTTATTTTATTTTCAATACAATTTCATAAAACTAATTATTTGCCAGAAATTAAATTAATTAAGATCATAAAAAAGTTCATTACTATACTAAGTTAGTTGACTTCAGTCCAGAGAAATTTTTATCTTAGTTCTGGTATAACAGACAGCTTGTGTATTTTATAGTATATCCGAACTAAGAAACTGGATACTTATATTATTGGAGCAGTTTTCGTCATTTCTTATGTTATAATAGATTAGATACTAATCTATGTCATTTAAAAGTATTAAATAGAATTAATTAAAGGAATGTTTGCGAGATCTGACAGGTGGCATCAATATTTTATTATAAAAATCCTAATTTTCAACTAACGAAGAGAAAAAGTACTTTAAATTATGGTTTTCCCTGTTTATTGCAGGATTCCACGCACTTTTCACCATATATTAGCAAAATATTGGTAAAAATATACATTTTTCATTATATATTAGGAAAATATTGAAAAACAGGCAATTCTAGCATAAACCACGTTATTTTGATAAAAAGAAGAAAACAAGTCTAAATTTCCGGCTTTTGAATACCAATAACTGCTTTACATCATGGTTTTCCCATTTGTAGCAGGTGTCCACAAACTTCTCACCGAATTCTAAGAAAATATTGGTAAAACAATGTATTTTGTCGTGAACCAACGATATTTAGAGGATACCAATTATAAAAATCCATATTTACAACTCACGAAGAGAAAAGATACTTTAAATTATGGTTTTCCCTGTTTATTGCAGGATTCCACGCACTTTTCAACATATTCTAGGAAAATATTGGTAAAAACAGGCATTTCCAGCATAAACCTACGTCATTTTGAGAGAAAAAACGAAACAAATCTCAATTTCCGGCTTTTGAATACCAATAAGTGCTTTAAACTATGGTTTTCCCTGATTGTTGCTGGATTCCACACACTTTTCACCATATTCTAGTGAAATATTGGTAAAACAATGTATTTTATAGTGAACCCACGATATTTAGAGGATACCAATTATAAAAATCCATATTTCCAACTCACGAAGAGAAATAGTACCTTAAATTATGGTTTTCACTTTTTATTGCATGATTCCACGAACTTTTTCCCATATACTAGGAAAATATTGGTAAAAACAGGCACTTCTAGAATAAATCTATGTTATTTTGAGAAAAAGAACGAATCAAATCGAAATTTCCGGCTTTGAATACCAATAAGTGCTTTAAATTATGGTTTTCCCATTTGTAGCAGGTGTCCACAGACTTTTCACCATATACTAGGAAAATATTGGTTAAAACAGGCATTTCTCACCATATATTAGGAAAATATTGGTAAAAAGAGGGATTTCTAGCATAAACCCACGTTATTTTGAGATAAAGAACGAAACAAATCTAAATATCCGTCCTTTGAATACCAATAAGTGCTTTAAATTATGGTTTTCCCTGTTTGTTGCAGGATTCCACACACTTTTCAACATATTTTAGGAAAATTTTGGTAAAACAATGTATTTTATCGTGAACCAACGATATTTAGAGGATACCGACTATAAATTTCCATATTTCCAACTCACGAAGAGACATAGTACTGTAAATTATGGCTTTCCCTGTTTATTGCAGGATTCCACGGACTTTTCACCATATATTATGCAAATATTGGTAAAAATAGCGATTTCGAGCATAAACCCACTTTATTTTGAGATAAAGAAAGAAACAAATATAAATTTCCGTCTTTTGAATACCACAAGTGCTTTAAATCATGGTTGTCCCTATTTGTTGCAGGATTCCACACACTCTTCACCATATTCTAGGATAATATTGCTAAAACAATTTTTTTTATCATGAACCAACGATATTTAGAGGATACCAATTACAAAAATCCATATTTCCAACTCACGAAGAGAAAAAATACTTTAAATTATGGTTTTCCCCGTTTATTGCAGGATTCCACGCACTTTTCACCATATATTAGCAAAATATTGGTAAAAACATGCATTTTTCACTATATATTAGGAAATATTGAAAAACAGACAATTCTAGCATAAACCTACGTTATTTTCAGAAAAAGAACGAAACAAATATAAATTTCCGGCTTTTGAATACCAATAAGTGCTTTAAATCATGGTTTTCCCTGATTCTTGCTGGATTCCACACACTTTTCACCATATTCTAGTAAAATATTGGTAAAACAATGTATTTTATCGTGAACCCACGATATTTAGAGGATACCAATTATAAAAATCCATATTTCCAACTCAGGAAGAGAAATAGTACCTTAAATTATGGTTTTCCCTTTTTATTGCAGGATTCTACGCACTTTTCCACATATTCTAGGAAAATATTGGTAAAAACAGGCATTTCTAGCATAAACCTATGTTATTTTGAGAAAAAGAACGAAACGAATCTAAATTTCCGGCTTTTGAATACCAATAAGTGCTTTAAATCATGGTTTTCCCTGTTTGTTGAAGGATTCACAACACACTTTTAACAATATTCTAAGAAAATATGGGTAAACCAATGTATTTTATTGTCAACCAAGGATATTTAGAAATACCAATTATAAAAATCCTAATTTCCAACTCACGAATAGAAAAAATACTTTAAGTTATGGTTTTCCCTGTTTATTGCAGGATTCCACGCACTTTTCACCATATAGTAGGTAAATATTGGTAAAAATAAGCGTTTCTAGCATAAACCTAGGATATTTGGAGAAAAAGAACGAAACATATCTAAAGTTCCGGAGTTTGAATGTCAATAAGTGCTTTAAATCATGGTTTTTCCTATTTGTTTCAGGATTCCACACACTTTTCACAATATTCTAGGAAAATATTACTAAAACAATGTATTTTATCGTGAACCCATGATATTTAGAGGTTATCAATTATAAAAATCCATTTTTCAAATTCACGAAGAGAAATAGTGCTTTAAATTATGGTTTTCCCTGTATATTGCAGGATTCCACGCACTTTTCTCCATATATTAGCAGAATATTGGTAAAAACAGGCATTTCCAGCATAAACTTGCGTTACGTTGAGAGAAAAACAAATAAATCTAAATTTCCGGCGTTTGAATGCTAATAAGTGCTTTAAATCATGGTTTTCCCTGTGTGTTGCAGGATTCCACACATTTTTCACCATATTTTATGAAAATATTGGTAAAACAATGTATTTTATCGTGAACCCACGATATTTAGAGGATACCACTTATAAAAATCCTAATTTCCAACTAATGAAGAGGAAAAGTACGTTAAATTATGGTATTCCTTGTTTATTGCAGGATTCCACGCCCTTTTCACCATATATTAGCAAAATATTGGTAAAAACATACATTTTTCATTATATATTAGGAAAATATTGAAAAACAGGCAATTCTAGCATAAACCTACGTTATTTTTAGAAAAAGGACGAACCTAATCTAAATTTCCGGCTTCTGAATACCTATAAGTGCTTTAAATCATGGTTTTCCCTGTTTGTTGACGGACTCGACACACTTTTAAAAATAATCTAAGAAAATATGGGTAAACCAATGTATTTTATTGTCAACCAAGGATATTTAGAAATACCAACTATAAAAATTCTAATTTCCAACAAAGGATGAGAAAAAAAAATTTAAATTATGGTTTTCACTGTTTAATGCAGGATTCCACGCACTTTTCAACATATTCTATGAAAATATTGTTAAAAACAGGCATTTCCAGCATAAACCTACGTCATTTTGAGAGAAAAAACGAAATAAATCTAAATTTCCGGCGTTTGAATGCCAATAAGTGCTTTATATGATGGTTTTCCCTGTTTGTTGCAGGATTCCACACACTTTTCACCATATTCTAGTAAAATATTGGTAAAACAATGTATTTTATCGTGAACCCACGATATTTAGAAGATACCAACTATAAAAATTGTAATTTCCAACAAACGAAGAGAAAAAATAATTTAAAATATGGTTTTCCCCGTTTATTGCAGGATTCCACGCACTTTTCACCATATATTAGCAAAATATTGGTAAAAATAGGGATTTCGAGCATAAACCCACTTTATTTTGAGTTAAAGAACGAAACAAATATAAATTTCCGGCTTTTGAATACCACAAGTGCTTTAAATCATGGTTTTCCCTATTTGTTGCCGGATTCCACACACTTTTCACCGTATTCTAGGATAATATTGCTAAAACAATTTTTTTTATCATGAACCAACGATATTTAGAGGATACCAATTATGAAAATCCTAATTTCCAACTCACAAAGAGAAAAAGTACTTTAAATTATGGTTTTCCCTGTTTATTGCAGGATTCCACGCATTTTCCCAATATACTAGTATAATATTGGTAAAAACAGGCATTTCCAACATAAGCCTTGGTTTTTTTGAGAAAAAGAACGAAACAAAACTAAATTTCCGGCTTTTTAATACCAATGAGTGCTTTAAATTATGGTTTTCCCTGTTTATTGCAGGATTCCACAGATTTTTCACCATATACTAGGAAAATGTTGGTAAGTCAATATATTTTATCGTGAACCCACGATATTTAGAGGATACCAAGTATAAAAATTCATATTTCCAACACAAGAAGAGAACAAGTACTTTAAATTATGGCTGTCCCTGTTTATTGCAGGATTCCTCGCACTTTCAACCATATGCTAGAAAAATATTGGTAAAAACTGGCATTTCCAGCATAAACCTACGTTATTTTGAGAAAAGGAACGAATCAAATCTAAATTTCCGGCTTTTGAATACCAATAAGTGCTTTAAATTATGGTTTTCCCTGTTTGTTGTTGGATTCCACACACTTTTAACCATATTCTAGGAAAATATTGGTAAAACAGTGTATTTCATGGAGAACCCACGATATTTAGAGGATACCAAAAATAAAAAACCATATTTCCAACTCACGAAGAGAAATAGTACCTTAAATTATGGTTTTTCCTGTTTATTGCAGGATTCCACGCACTCTTCACCATATACTAGGAAAATATTGGTTAAAAGAGGCATTTCTCACCATATATTAGGAAAATATTGGTAAAAACAGGGATTTCTAGACTAAACCTAAGTTATTTTGAGAAAAAGAACGAAATAAAACTAAATTTCCGACTTTTGAATACCAATAAGGGATTTAAATTATGGTTTTCCCAATATTTTCCTGTTTTTACCAATATTTTCCCAATATATGGTTAAAAATGCATGTTTTTACTAATATTTTCCTATTATATGGTGAGAAATGCCTGTTTTTACCAATATTTTCCTAGAATATGTTGAAAAGATTGTGGAATCCTGCAACAAACCGGGAAACCATGATTTAAAGCACTTATTGGCATTCAAACGCCGGAAAATTAGTTTTATTTCGTTCTTTTTCGCAAAATAACATAGGTTTATGTTGGAAGTGCCTGTTTTTACCAATATTTTCCCAGAATATGGTGAAAAGTGCATGGAATTCTGCAATAAACAGGGAAAGCCATAATTTAAGGTACTTTTTCTATTCTTGAATTGGAAATATGGACTTTTATATTTGGTATCCTCTAAATATCGTGGATTCACAATAAAATATATTGTTTTACCAATATTTTTCTAGTATATGGTGAAAAGTGAGTGGAATCCTGCAACAAACAGGGAAAACCATGATTTAAAGCACTTATTGGTATTCGAAAGCTGGAAATTTAGATTTGTCTCGTTCTTTTTCTCAAAATAATGTAGGTTTATATGATAGACATGCCTGAGTTTACCAAGATTTTCCTAGAATATGTTGAAACGTGCGTGGAATCCTGCAATAAACAGGGAAAACCATAATTTAAAGTACTATTCCTCTGCGTGAGTTGGAAATATGGACTTTTGTAATTGGTATCCTCTAAATATCGTGGGTACACGAGAAAATACATCGTTTTACCAATATTTTCCTAAAATATGTTGAAAAGTGTGTGGAATCCTGCAACAAACCGGGAAAACCATGATTTAAAGCACTTATTGTCATTCAAACGCCGGAAATTTAGATGTATTTCATTCTTTTTCTCAAAATAACATCGGTTTATGCTGGATATGCCAGTTTTTACCACTATTTTCCTAGAATATCGTGAAAAGTGCGTGGAATCCTGCAATAAACAGGGAAAGCGATAATTATGGTACTTTTCTCTTCTTGAATTGGAAATATGGACTTTTATGTTTGGTATACTCTAAATATCGTGGGTTTACAATAAAATACATTGTTTTGCCAATATTTTTCGAGTATATGGTGAAAAGTGTGTGGAATCCTGCAACAAACAGGGAAAACCATGATTTAAAGCACTTATTGGTAGTCGACAGCTGGAAATTTAGATTTGTCTCGTTCTTTTTCTCAAAATAATGTAGGTTTATATGATAGACATGCCTGAGTTTACCAAGATTTTCCTAGAATATGTTGAAACGTGCGTGGAATCCTGCAATAAACAGGGAAAACCATAATTTAAAGTACTATTCCTTTGCGTGAGTTGGAAATATGGACATTTATAATTTGTATCCTCTAAATATCGTGGGTTCACGTTAAAATACATTGTTTTACCATATTTTCCTAGTATATGCTGAAAAGTCTGGAATCCTGCAACAAAAACGGAAAACCATAATTTAAAGCACTTATTGGTATTCAAAAGCCGGAAATTTAGATTTGTTTCATTCTTTTTGTCAAAATAATGCAGGTTTATGATAGAATTGCCTTTTTTTACCAATATTTTCGTAATATATGGTTAAAAATGCTTGTTTTTACCAATATTTTCCTGATACATGTTGGGAAATGCCTGTTTTTACCAATATTTTCCTAGTATATGGTGAACAGTGCGTGGAATCCTGCAATAAACAGGGAAACCCATAATTTAAAGTACTATTTCTCTGCTTGAGTTGGAAATATGGACTTTTATAATTGGTATCCACTAAATATCGTGGGTTCACGATAAAATACATTGTTTTACCAATATTTTCCTAGAATATGATGAAAAGTGTGTGGAATCCTGCAACAAACAGGGAAAACCATGATTTAAAGCACTTATTGTCATTCAAAAGCCGGAAATTTAGTTTTATTTCGTTCTTTTTCTGAAAATAACATAGGATTATGATAGAAATGCCTGATTTTACCAATATTTTCCTAGAAGATGGTTAAAATGCGTGGAATCATGCATTAAACTGGGAAAGCCATAATTTAAGGTACTTTTTCACTTCTTGAATTGGAAATATGGACTTTTATATTTGGTATCCTCTAAATATCGTGGGTTCACAATAAAATACATTGTTTTACCAATATTTTTCTAGTATATGGTGAAAAGTGCGTGGAATCCTGCAATAAACAGGGACAGCCATAATTTACAGTACTTTTTATCTTCTTGAGTTGGAAATATGGACTTTTATAATTGGTATCCTCTAAATATCGTGGGTTCACAATAAAATACATTGTTTTAATAATATCTTTCTAGTATATGGTGAAAAGTGTGTGGAATCGTCCAACAAACAGGGAAAACCATAATTTAAAGCAGTTATTCGTAGTCGACAGCTGGAAATTTAGATTTGTCTCGTTCTTTTTCTCAAAATAATGTAGGTTTATGATAGAAATGCCTGAGTTTACCAAGATTTTCCTAGAATATGGTGAAAAGTGCGTGGAATCCTGCAATGAACAGAGAAAACCATAATTTAAAGTACTATTTCTCTGCTTGTGTTGAAAATATGGATATTTATAATGGTTATACTCTAATTATCGTAGGTTCACGATAAAATACATCGTTTTACCAATATTTTCCTAAAATACGTTGAAAAGTGTGTGGAATCCTGCAACAAACAGGGAAAACCATGATTTAAATTACTTATTGTCATTCAAACGCCGGAAATTTAGATTTATTTCTTTCTTTTTCTCAAAATAATGCAGGTTTATGATATAAATGCCTGTTTTTACCAATATTTTCCTAATATATGTTTCAAAATGCATGTTTTTACCAATATTTTCCTAATATATGGTGACAAATGCTTGTTTTTACCAATATTTTTCTAGTATATGGTGAACAGGGCGGGAAATCCTGCAATAAGCAGGGAAAACCATAATTTAAATTACTATTTCTCTGCTTGAGTTGGAAATATGGACTTTTATCATTGGTATCCTCTAAATATCGTGGGTTTACAATAAAATAGATTATTCTACCAATATTTTTCTAGTATATGGTGAAAAGTGTGTAAAATACTGCAACAAACAGGGAAAACCATGATTTAAAACAGTTATTGGCATTCAAACTCCGGAAATTTAGATTTATTTCGTTCTTTTTCTCAAAATGACATAGGTTTGTGCTGGAAATGCCTGTTTTTACCAATATTTTCCTAGTATATGGTGAACAGTGCGTGGAATCCTGCAATAAACAGGGAAAACCATAATCTAAGGTACTATTCCTCTGCGTGATTTGAAAATATGGACTTTTATAATTTGTATCCACTAAATATCGTGGGTTCACGATGAAATACATTGTTTTACCAATATTTTCCTAGAATATGTTGAAAAGTTTGTGGAATCCTGCAACAAACAGGGAAACCATGATTTAAAGCACTTATTGGCATTCAAACGCCGGAAATTTAGTTTTATTTCGTTCTTTTTCCAAAATAACATAGGTTTATGCTGGAAGTGCCTGTTTTTACCAATATCTTCCTAGAATATGGTGAAAAGTGCATGGAATCCTGCAATAAACAGGGAGAGCCATAATTTAAGGTACTTTTTCTCTTCTTGAATTGGAAATATGGACTTTTATATTTGGTGTCCTCTAAATATCGTGGGTACACGATTAAATACATCGTTTTACCAATATTTTCCTAAAATATGTTGAAAAGTGTGTGGAATCCTGCAACAAACAGGGAAAACCATAATTTAAACCACTTATTGGCATTCAAACCCCGGAAATTTAGATTTATTTCGTTCTTTTTCTCAAAATAGCATGGGTTTATGCTAGACATGCCTGTTTTTACCAATATTACCCTAGAATATCGTGGAAAGTGCGTGGAATCCTGCAATAAACAGGGAAAGCGATAATATAAGGTACTTTTTCTCTTATTGAGTTGGAAATATGGACTTTTATAATTGGTATCCTCTAAATATCGTAGGTTCACGATAAAACACATAGTTTTACCAATATTTTCCTAGTATATGGTGAAAAGTGTGTGGAAGCCTGCAACAAACAGGGAAAACCATAATTTAAAACACTTATTGGTATTCAAAAGACGGAAATTTGGATTTGTTTCGTTCTTTTTATAAAAATAATGTAAGTTTATGATAGAAATGCCTGTTTTTACCAATATTTTCCTGGTATATGGTGAAAAATGTGTGGAATCCTGCAACAAACAGGGAAAACCATGATTTAAAGCACTTATTGGTAGTCGACAGCTGGAAATTTAGATTTGTCTCGTTTTTTTTCTCAAAATAATGTAGGTTTATGATAGAAATGCCTGAGTTTACCAAGATTTTCCTAGAATATGGTGAAAAGTGCGTGGAATCCTGCAATGAACAGAGAAAACCATAATTTAAAGTACTATTTCTCTGCTTGTGTTGAAAATATGGATATTTATAATGGTTATACTCTAATTATCGTAGGTTCACGATAAAATACATCGTTTTACCAATATTTTCCTAAAATATGTTGAAAAGTGTGTGGAATCCTGCAACAAACAGGGGAAACCATGATTTAAATTACTGTTCCTCTGCGTGAGTTGGAAATATGGACTTTTATAATTGGTATCCTCTAAATATCGTTGGTTGACGATAAAATACATTGTTTTTCCAATATTTTTCTAGTATATGTTTATAGTGTGTAAAATACTGCAACAAACAGGGAAAACCATGATTTAAAACAGTTATTGGCATTCAAACTCCGGAAATTTAGATTTATTTCGTTCTTTTTCCAAAATAACATAGGTTTATGCTGGAAGTGCCTGTTTTTACCAATATCTTCCTAGAATATGGTGAAAAGTGCATGGAATCCTGCAATAAACAGGGAGAGCCATAATTTAAGGTACTTTTTCTCTTCTTGAATTGGAAATATGGACTTTTATATTTGGTGTCCTCTAAATATCGTGGGTACACGATAAAATACATCGTTTTACCAATATTTTCCTAAAATATGTTGAAAAGTGTGTGGAATCCTGCAACAAACAGGGAAAACCATAATTTAAACCACTTATTGGCATTCAAACGCCGGAAATTTAGATTTATTTCGTTCTTTTTCTCAAAATAGCATGGGTTTATGCTAGACATGCCTGTTTTTACCAATATTACCCTAGAATATCGTGAAAAGTGCGTGGAATCCTGCAATAAACAGGGAAAGCGATAATATAAGGTACTTTTTATCTTCTTGAGTTGGAAATATGGACTTCTATAATTGGTATCCTCTAAATATCGTAGGTTCACGATAAAACACATAGTTTTACCAATATTTTCCTAGTATATGGGGAAAAGTGTGTGGAAGCCTGCAACAAACAGCGAAAACCATAATTTAAAGCACTTATTGGTATTCAAAAGCCGGAAATTTGGATTTGTTTCGTTCTTTTTATCAAAATAATGTAAGTTTATGATAGAAATGCCTGTTTTTACCAATATTTTCCTGGTATATGGTGAAAAGTGTGTGGAATCCTGCAACAAACAGGGAAAACCATGATTTAAAGCACCTACTGGCATTCAAACGCAGGAAATTTAGATTTATTTCGTTCTTTTTCTCAAAATAACATAGGTTTATGCTGAAAATGCCTGATTTTACCAATATTTTTCTAGAACATTGTGAAGAGTGCGTGGAATCCTGCAATAAACAGGGAAAACCATAATTTAAAGTACTATTTCTCTGCTTGAGTTGGAAATATGGATTTTTATAATTGGTATCCTCTAAATATCGTGGGTACACGATAAAATACATTGTTTTACCAATGTTTTCCTGGTATATGGTGAAAAGTGTGTGGAATCCTGCAACAAACAGGGAAAACCATAATTTAAAGCACTTATTGGTATTCGAAAGCTGGAAATTTAGATTTGTTTCGTTCTTTTTCTCAAAATAATGTAGGTTTATGATAGAAATGCCTGTTTTTAACAATATTTTCCTAATATATGGTTAAAAATGCCTGCTTTTACCAATATTTTACTAGTATATGGTGAACAGTGCGGGGAATCCTGCTATAAACAGGGAAAACCATAATTTAAAGTACTATTCCTATGCGTGAGATGGAAATATGGACTTTTATAATTGATTTCCTCTAAATATCGTGGGACCAAGATAAAATACATCATTTTACCAATATTTTCCTAAAATATGTTGAAAAGTGTGTGGAATCCTGCAATAAACAGGGAAAACCATAATTTAAAGTACTATTTCTCTGCTTGAGTTGGAAATATGGACTTTTATCATTGGTATCCTCTAAATATCGTGGGTTTACAATAAAATAGATTATTCTACCAATATTTTTCTAGTATATGGTGAAAAGTGTGTGGAATCCTGCAACAAACAGGTAAAACCATGATTTAAAGCACTTATTGGTATTCGAAAGCTGGAAATTTCGATTTGTCTCGTTCTTTTTCTCAAAATAACGTAGGTTTATGATAGAAGTGCCTGAGTTTACAAAGATTTTCCTAGAATATGGTGAAAAGTGCGTGGAATCCTGCAATAAACAGGGAAAACCATAATTTAAAGTACTATTTCTCTGCTTGAGTTGGAAATATGGACTTTTATAATTGGTATCCTCTAAATATCGTGGGTTCACAATAAAATACATGGTTTTACCAATATTTTTCTAGTATATGGTGATAAGTGTGTGGAATCCTGCAACAAAACGGGAAAACCATGATTTAAAGCACTTATTGGTATTCGAAAGCTGGAAATTTAGATTTTCTCGTTCTTTTTCTCAAAATAATGTAGGTTTATGATAGAAATGCATGAGTTTACCAAGATTTTCCTAGAATATGGTGGAAAGTGCGTGGAATCCTGCAATAAACAGGGAAAACCATAATTTAAAGTACTATTCCTTTGCGTGAGTTGGAAATATGGACTTTTATAATTGGTATCCTCTAAATATCTTGGATTCACGATAAAATACATTGCTTTACCAATATTTTCCTAGAATATGTTGAAAAGTGTGTGGAATCCTGCAACAAACAGGTAAAACCATGATTTAAAGCACTTATTGGCATTCAAACGCCGGAAGTTTAGTTTTATTTCGTTCTTTTTCTCAAAATAACATAGGCTTATGCTGGAAGTGCCTGTTTTTACCAATATTTTCCTAGAATATTGTGAAAAGTGCGTGGAATCCTGCAATAAACAGGGAAAACCATAATTTAAAGTACTATTTCTCGGCTTGAGTTGGAAATATGGACTTTTATAATTGGTATCCTCTAAATATCGTGGGTTCACGATAAAATACATTATTTTGCCAATATTTTCCGAGAATATGTTGAAAAGTGTGTGGAATCCTGCAACAAATAGGGAAAACCATGATTTAAAGCACTTATTGGCATTCAAACGCCGGAAATTTAGATTTATTTCGATCATTTTCTCAAAATAACATGGGTTTATCCTGGAAGTGCCTGTTTTTACCAATATTTTCCTAGTATATGGTGAACAGTGCGTGGAATCCTGCAATAAACAGGGAAAACCATAATTTAAAGTACTATTCCTCTCCGTGAGTTGGAAATATGGACTTTTATATTTGGTATCCTCTAAATATCGTGGGTTCACAATAAAATACATTGTTTTACCAATATTTTCCTAGTATATGGTGAACAGTGCGTGGAATCCTGCAATAAACAGGGAAAACCATAATTTAAAGTACTATTCCTCTGCGTGAGTTCGAAGTATGGACTTTTATAATTGGTATCCTCTAAATATGGTGGGTACACGATAAAATACATCGTTTTACCAATATTTTCCTAAAATATGTTGAAAAGTGTGTGGAATCCTGCAAGAAACCGGGAAAACCATGATTTAAAGCACTTATTGGCATTCAAACGCCGGGAATTTAGATGTATTTCATTCTTTTTCTCAAAATAACATCGGTTTATGCTGGGAATGCCTGTTTTTACCACTATTTTCCTAGAATATCGTGAAAAGTGCGTGGAATCCTGCAACAAACAGGGAAAGCGATAATTTAAGGTACTTTTTCTCTTCTTGAATTGGAAATATGGACTTTTATCTTTGGTATCCTTTAAATATCGTGGGTTCACAATAAAATACGTTGTTTTGCCAATATTTTCCTAGTATATGGTGAAAAGTGTCTGGTATCCTGCAAGAAACAGGGAAAACCATAATTTAAAGCACTTATTGGTATTTACAAGCCGGAAATTTAGATTTGTTTCGTTCTTTTTCTCAAAATAATGCAGGATTATGATAGAAATGCATGTTTTTAACAATATTTCCTAATATATGGTGAGAAATGC
This sequence comes from Torymus aiolomorphi, assembly GCA_036365515.1. Lineage (NCBI taxonomy): Eukaryota > Metazoa > Arthropoda > Insecta > Hymenoptera > Torymidae > Torymus > Torymus aiolomorphi. The sequence goes on from CM070873.1 coordinate 141,471,094, forward strand.
CTCTTTTGACCAATATTTTCCTAGTATATGGTGAACACTGCGTGGAATTCAGCAATAAACAGGGAAAACCATAATTTAAAGTACTATTCCTCTGCGTGAGTTGGAAATATGGACTGTTATAATTGGTATCCTCTAAATATCATGGTTTCACGATACAATACATTGTTTTACCAATATTTTCCTAGATTATGTTGAAAAGTGTGTGGAATCCTGCAACAAACAGGGAAAACCATGATTTAAAGCACTTATTGGCATTCAAACGCCGGAAATTTAGATTTATTTCGTTCTTTTTCTCAAAATAACATGGGTTTATGCTGGAAATGCCTGTTTTTACCACTATTTTCTTAGAATATCTTGAAAAGAGCGTGGAATCCTGCAATAAACAGGGAAAGCGATAATTTAAGGTACTTTTTCTCTTCTTCAATTGCGAATATGGACTTTTAAGTTTGGTATCCTCTAAATATCGTGGGTTCACAATAAAATACATTGTTTTACCAATATTTTGCTAGTATATGGTGAAAAGTGTGTGGAATCCTGCAACAAACAGGGAAAACCATAATTTAAAGCACTTATTGGTATTCGAAAGCTGGAAATTTAGATTTGTTTCGTTTTTTTTCTCAAAATAATGTAAGTTTATGATAGAAATGCCTGTTTTTACCAATATTTTCCTAATATATGGTTAAAAATGCCTGTTTTTACCAATATTTTCCTAGTATATGGTGAACAGTGCGGGGAATCCTGCAATAAACAGGGAAATCATAATTTAAATTACTATTCCTCTGGGTGAATTGGAAATATGGACTTTTATAATTGGTATCCTCCAAATTTCCTTGGTTGACGATAAAATACATTGTTTTTCCAATATTATTCTAGTATATGGTTATAGTGTGTAAAATCCTGCAACAAACAGGAAAAACCATGATTTAAAACACTTATTGGCATTCAAACGCCGGAAATTTAGATTTATTTCGTTCTTTTCTCAAAATAACATAGGTTTATGCTGGAAATGCCTGTTTTTACCAATATTTTCCTAGAATATGGTGAAAAGTGCGTGGAATCCTGCAATAAACAGGGAAAGCCATAATTTAAGGTACTTTTTCTCTTCTTGAATTGGAAATATGGACTTTTATATTTGGTATCCTTTAAATATCGTGGGTTCACAATAAAATACATTGTTTTACCAATATTTTTCTAGTATATGGTGAAAAGTGTGAGGAATCCTGCAACAAACACAGAATACCATAATCTAAAGCACTTATTGGTATTCAAAAGCCGGAAATTTACATTTGTTTCGTTCTTTTTCTCAAAATAATGCAGGTTTATGATAGAAATGCCTGCTTTTACCGTCATTTTCCTAATATATGGTTAAAAATTCATGTTTCTACCAATATTTTCCTAATATATGGTGAGAAATCCCTGTTTTTACCAATATTTCCCTAGTATATGGTGAAGAGTGCGTGGAATCCTGCAATAAACAGGGAAAACGATAATTTAAAGTACTATTCCTCTGCATGAGTTGGAAACATGGACTTTTATAATTGGTATCCTTTAAATATCGTGGGTCCATGATACAATACATTGTTTTACCAATATTTTCCTAGAATACGTTGAAAAGTGTGTGGAGTCCTGCAACAAACAGGGAAAACCATGATTTAAATCACTTATTGGCATTCAAACGCCGGAAATTTAGATTTATTTCGTTCTTTTTCTCAAAATAACATAGCTTTCTGCTAGAGGTGCCTGTTTTTACCAATATTTTCCTAGAATATGGTAAAAAGTGCGTGGAATCGTGCAATCAACAGGGAAAGTCATTATTTAAGGTACTTTTTCTCTTCTTGAATTGGAAATATGGACTTTTATTTTTGTTATCCTCTAAATATCGTGGGTTCACAATAAAATACATTGTTTTACCAATATTTTCCTAGAATATGTTGAAAAGTGTGTGGAATCCTGCAACAAATAGGGAAAACCATAATTTAAAGCACTTATTGGTATTCAAAAGCCGGAAATTTAGATTTGTTCCGTTCTTTTTCTCAAAATAATGCAGGTTTATGATACAAAAGCCTGTTTTTACCAATATTTTCCTAATTTATGGTGAGAAATGCCTGTTTTTACCAATATTTTCCTAGTATATGGTGAACAGTGCGTGGAATCCTGCAATAAACAGGGAAAACCATAATTTAAAGTACTATTCCTCTGCGTGAGTTGGAAATATGGACTTTTATAATTGGTATCCTCTAAATATTGTGGGTACACGATAAAATACATCGTTTTACCAATATTTTCCTAAAATATGTTGAAAAGTGTGTGGAATCCTGCAACAAACCGGGAAAACCATGATTTAAAGCACTTATTGTCATTCAAACGCCGGAAATTTATATTTATTTCATTCTTTTTCTCAAAATAACATCGGTTTATGCTGGAAATGCCTGTTTTTACCACTATTTTCCTAGAATATCGTAAAAAGTGCGTGGGATCCTGCAATAAACAGGGAAAGCGATAATTTATGGTACTTTTTCTCTTCTTGAATTGGAAATATGGACTTTTATGTTTGGTATCCTCTAACCCACATAGCATGAAAGCTTCCTGGAAGTTTTATGAAAGCTTCCAAGAAAGATTCGGAATCTTACAGGAAGCTTACATGGAAGATGTCTGAAAGCTCAAAATGTCCGCCCTTTTTTCTCACAAAAAGCTTTCAGGAAAGATTCTATTAATCTTCCCAGAAAGCTTTCCGGGATCTTTCATCAAACTTTTAAAAGAGTAACTGGTAGCTTTGTGAAAGATTTGTCAATCTTTATGGAAGGTTTCTTGAAAGAATACGGTAAGTTTACAGACAATCTTTCAGCAAGGCTTTAGTAAGGTAGCTGTAAAGATCCTTGTAAGGTTTTTGATAGATTTATTGAAATCTTTCAGAAAGCTTACATGAAAGATTCCTGTAAGCTTAAAATTCCGCCCATTTCTTTCTCGAAAGGATACGGTAAGTTTACAGGAAATCTTCCAATAAGACTTTAGTAAGGTAGCTGTAAAGATCCTTGTAAGGTTTTTGATAGATTTATTGAAATCTTTCAGAAGGCTTACATAAAAGTTTCCTGTAAGCTGAAAATTCTGCCCAATTTACTGGCAAAAGCTTTAAAAAAATCTATTAATATTTCCGGAAAACTTTCCAGGACCTTCCATCAAGTTTTTAAAAGAGTAACTGGAAGCTTTGTGAAAGATTTGTCAATCTTTCAGAAAGATTCTACGAAACATTCTAGTAAATCTTTCAAGAAACCATTCACGAAGCTTTTTTCAAGTTCTTGAAAGATTACTTTGGAACTTAAAGCCATACATATTACATACAATACTCTAAAGTATAACTATTACAATTCTCGCATATTATTTAGAATTTATTACTATATTAATCGCAATTTTTTCATAGCAGAAAAAATTTTACATAAAATTTTTTGACCTAACTGGGAATCGAACCTACAACCCTTGGGTTACTACGCACGCATGCTATCCGTTACGCTATCGCTCGCTTGAAGGAGTTGGAACATTTTCATCCAAATAAGGTGCACTATCTACGATTATTCAATTGTTATTAAATAATATCATACATACATACCTAACATACATGTTATTATTTCGATTATATTCATCTAAATTATTAATGTCTTTAAAATGGCCATGTAAAATACCGAAACGATACCTACCTTACCGGCACCTAAGTTTTATTTTTTTTATCGTATTTAAACAAAAATTTCAGAGAAAAGCGCTCTTTTACGGAAATCCAACGCTTTTTCCTAAAGTTTGTGTTTAGATGTAATAAAAAAAATAAAATTTTGGTGCCGATAAGCTAGGGTTCTACGTTTGAGTTGAACATGGCCTCAAAGTTAAAACGGTATTATAAAATCAAGTTTCAATTAAAACATTATAAAATCAATTATGAATGTATTAAAATATTATCAAATTTACTTTATTTATATTTGCTTATATGCTATATGTTTAATATAAATGGATAAAGAAATTTTTCAATTCATTAAAAAAGCATAATTTTGTTCTAAGTTGATGAAATCTTCAAATCTATATTTTCAACTCAAAAATAACTTCAAAATAGTCTCAAAAGAGATGAAAAGAGAGGGGATTAAACATATTGTAAGAATATGTGTTTATATTAGATGCATCTTTAAGGGGGCTAGACACCTTTTTTCTCTGAAATAAGAAGTCACATTTTAATACATAAATGTAAACTAATTATTTCATACTTTTTACATGTAAAAGTGGGTATATTTACCTTACCTTAAAACTTTCTCCGATGGGCCTTTTATATGGTCCAGAACCATAGTCATCTATGAAACAAGTTTTTTCACTAACCGTAAGCTTTGAAATTTTCCTGTGGATGGATTGACTTCAGATTTGAACTAAATTACTCCTGAATAGTATAATTCTCATATGAGTGTAGGGATTTAGGATTAAATGTCGGAAAAAAATTTTACATCAGAAAAATTATGAAAAAATATAAGAAATTTTAAAAAATTAAAAAAAAAACTCTTGAAAAACAGCACAATATTTTTTTTCTCATTAGATCAAAAATCCCTACACTCATATGAGAATTATACTACTCAGGAGTAATTTAGTTCAAATCTGAAGTCAATCCATCCACAGGAAAATTTCAAAGCTTACGGTTAGTGAAAAAACTTGTTTCATCGATGACTGTGGTTCTGGACCATATAAAAGGCCCATCGGAGAAAGTTTTAAGGTAAGGTAAATATACCCACTTTTATATGTAAAAAGTATGAAATAATTAGTTTACATTTATGTATTAAAATGTGACTTCTTATTTCAGAGAAAAAAGGTGTCTAGCCCCCTTAAGATGAAATGGCGAAAAAGTTATTTACAATTCATATAACTATTATGTATTTAGAAAAAGTTGTTACTTTTTCAAATCACATTTTTAAGACCAAAATAACTCGTGAGTAGTTATCAATACATAATTTATAATGAAATTAACTGTACTTTAAGAATATCGGTATCCATTTTCTATACCTGAAGAACCAATTAAAAAGAAAATTATTTCCGAAACAAAAAATTTTGGCAAAATTGTTCTTTTATCAAAATAAGACCTTATTGTCATTCATTTGACTCCAAAATTTAATCAGTTCTGAGTTAAGACATACGTAAGATGCATGCAAAAGTTCAGCTCATTACGTCTATCCGTTCAAGAGTTATGCCGGGGACAAAATTTTGTTTCATAAATTCATACATACATACATTTTTTTAAAACCTATTATTCTGACTCAGAAAGCTCAAAAACATCGAAATTCATCAAAATCTCTGTTTTGAAAATTTTCACTATTACAACGCTTTCTCTTTGAGAAATAAATATAGTGTCAATAGGGAGAAATAAAATTCGTATACTGAATATATTTTAACACTCCGTGCGCAAAGCTCGACTTCGCACACGCTCAAATAAAAAAGCATATGCTAAATCAAGCTTTGTACACGTCGTATACAAAAATACGGTTCGATACGCGAGCGAGAAGGTGATTTTAACCTTGTGTGCCTTTTCACCCTAGCTTCGCTCAGGTACAAACGTCCACACTAGGATAAAATCACTTTGACGCACTAGCATCGAAATTTATCTGTATTATTTTGACTCTCCGTGCGCAAAGCGCGATTTCGCGCACGCTTGTTTTTTGAATGAAAAAGCATATGCTAAATCAAGCTTTGTACACATCGTGTCAAAAGATACTGTTCGATACACAAGCGAAAAGGTGCACGCTTTAGTATCAAACTGTACTATTTCTAAACAAAGAAAATATTAACTTTAATTATTAATTTTAAACATTCATTTGGAAAAACACATCTTCCTTTTATGCAAATACAATACTCAGAATTCATTTGGCAATTCTTATGAGAGTACTATTATGAGAGATAATTGTTGAAAAATTGGATCAAAATGACAAAAATGCAGATTCCTACTTATCAACATTAAAATTATTTTTAATTAAAAAGTTTTTAAACAGTTTTTTGGAAAACCACAATTTTAACGCCCTCCTTATATTTAAATACTATACATAGAATTATTTTATACCCATTCTATTATAATTTTGATAAAGTATACTCGTTGGAAGATGATGTCGGTATCCAACATCTCCTTAAAGCATTCATTTTTGGAATATTTTATTAAGGTTTCCCGAAATCTTTCTAAAGCTTTCACGAAATGTTGCTCAGTTGCATAGGTGGAATTTTTTGTTATTCCATTAAACTTACGGCAAGCTTTCGCGGAATCTTACCAGAATATGTTACGGTTCCAGTAATCTTTGACTTATTGTCACTGCAATCTTTTATGAAAGGTTCTATTTATGTTGAGTAGAATCTTCCCTGGAGGTATTCATAAATCTTTTTTAAAAGTTTTTCGGAAGATTTGCAATGAATGTTATAGTTCGATCTTTCACTAAGCTTACTGTAACCCTTCTGGTTACCTTTCATGATAGATTCCAGTATTCATGAATCTTTCTCAAAAATTTTTCAGAAGATTTGCAATTTATGTTCCAGTTTATCTTTCAGTAAGCTTACCTTTCTAGTTATCTTCCATGAAAAATTCAAGTATCTGTTATTAGAATGTTTCATGGAAGATTCTGGAAACCTTTCAAAAGCTTTCATGGCATGTTACTGAATCGCACATTTGGAATTTTTTTGTCTGGTTCCACAAAACTTACGGGAAGCTTTCATGAACATTGCAAGGCAACGCGACTGGGGAGTTTCGCCGGAACGTTCCATTAGGCTTTTCCATTATTTTTCGGTAATCATGCTAACTGCAATCTTTCATGCAAGATTTTATTGATGTTTAGTAGAATCTTCCCTGAAAGTATTCAGTTATCTCTTTCAAAAGGCTTTTGGAAGATTTTTAATCAATTTTCCAGTTGAATCTTTCAGTAAGCTTACTGTAACCTTTCTATTTATCTTTCATGAAAGATTCCAGTATCAATTCTGAGAATGTTTCATGTAAGGTTCCGGAACCCTTTCAAAAGCTTTCATTGTATATGGTCGAGTCTTATAGTTCGAATCTTTTTTGTTGATTCCGTTAAACTTACGCGAAGCTTCCGTGTAACATTGCAAGGTAACGCTACTGGAAAGTTCCGTGGGAACCTTCCATTAAACTTTACGCATTATTTTTCGATAATCTTTTATTCATGCTCACTGCAATCTTTCATGGCAGATTTCATTTAGGTATAATGGAATCTTCCCTGAAAGTATTTATATATCTTTTTCAAAAGGTTTTTGGAAAATTTGAAATCAATGTTCCAGTTTAATCTTTCAGAAACCTTACTGTAACCTTTATAGTTCTCTTTCATGAAAGATTCCAGTATCAATTATTAGAATGTTTCATGAAAGATTCTGTCAGCTTTTCAAAAGCTTTCGTGTAATGTTACTCTGGTGAATAGTTAGAATCATTTGGTTGTTTTTGCAAATCTTACGGGAAGCTTTCGTGGAACATTGCAACGTAACGCTACTGGCTTTACGCATTATTTTTCGGTAATCTTTTGTTCATGCTTACCACAATCTTTCATGAGAAGTTCCATTTTTGTTTAGTCGAATGTTCCCGGAACGCATTCATCAATCTTTCTCAAAAGTTTTTCGGAAGATTTCCAAGAAATGTTCCTGTTCAATCTTTCAGTAAGCTTACTGTAATCTTTCTAGTTATCTTTCATGGAAGACTCCAGTATCGATTCTTAGAATGTTTCATGGTGGATGTCGGTAACCTTTCAAAAACTTTCATGGCATGTTACGGAATCGCATAGCTGGAATTTTTTTGGTTGCTTTCCGAAAACTTACGGGAAGCTTTCGTGGAGCATTGCAAGGTAACGCTACTGGTAAGTTTTGCCGGAACCTTCCTTTAAGCTCTTTGCATTATTTTTCGGTAATCTTTCATTCATGCTTACTGACACCTTTCATGAAAGGTTCTATTTATGTTCAGTGGAATCTTTACTGCAAGGATTTGGAAATCTCCTTTGCAATCTTAGCGTAAGCTTTCAACAAAGATAACGGTGTAATCTTTCTAAAAACTTACTGTAATATTGCTGTTTCCTTTCGTGAAAGATTCCTGAATTGATTCCTGAAATATTTCACGTAAGATTCCCGTAGGCTTTCCAGAAGCTTACGTGTAATATTCGTCGAAAGGACATTTGGCAATCTTGATTGTAATATTACTTTAACATTCCGGGAAGCTTACAAGAAAGCTTACAATGAAATCTATCTGAAAGTTTCAGTTATCTTTTAGAAAGGTTGAGGAAAGCTTCCATTGGAATATTTCTTGAATCTTTCACTGGGAAGCTTTCATGCTATGTGCAGAAAGATTTGAGTATCGATTCTTAGAATTTTTCATCGTGGGTGTCAGCAAGCTTTCAAAAACATTAATGGAATGTTACGGGATCTCATAGTTGGAATTTTTTGGTTGGTTTCCGAAGATGTACCAGAAGCTTTCGTAGAACATTGCTAGGTAATGCTACTGGAATGTTTCGTGGGAACCTTCCATTAAGTTTTTCGCATTATTTTTCGGTAATGTTGCATTCATGCTTATTGCAATCTTTCATGAAAGGTTCCATTTATGTTTAGTGCAATCTTTCCTGAAAGTATTCATCAATCTTTTTCAAAAGTTTTTCGGAAGATTTGCAAGAAATGTACCAGTTCAATCTTTCAGTAAGCTTACTTTAACCTTTCTAGTTATCTTTCATGAAAAATTCCAGTATCGATTCTTAGAATGGTTCATGGTCGATGTTGGCAACCTTTCAAAAACTTTCATGGAATGTTACGGAATCGCATAGTTGGAATTTTTTCGGTTGGTTCGCTTAAACTTACGGGAAGCTTTTGTGGAGCATTGGAAGTTAACGCTACTGGAATGTTTCACGGGAACCTTCCATTAAGTTTTTCGCATTATTTTTCGATAATATTGCATTCATGCTTATTGCAATCTTTCATGAAAGGTTCTATTTATGTTTAGTGGAATTTTTCCTGCAAGTATTTGGGAATCTCTTTGGTAATCTTAGCTTAAACTTTCAAGAAAGATAACAGTGTAATCTTCCCGAAAGTTTACCGTAATATTGTTGTTTCCTTTTGTGAACGATTCCTGTATTGATACCTGCAAGGATTTGCGAATCTCTTTTGCTATCTTACAGTAAGCTTTCAACAAAGGTAACAGTCTAATCTTCCCAAAAGCTTACTGTAATATTGTAGTTTCATTTCGTGAAAGATTCCTGTATCAATCCCTGCAAGGATTTGGTAATCATTTCTGCAATCTTAGCGTAAGCTTTCAACAAAGATAACAGTATAATCTTCCCAAAAGCTTACTGTAATATTGCTGTTTCCTTTTTTGAAAGATTCCTGAATTGATCCCTGCAAGGATTTGGGAAGCTCTTTTTCAATCTTAGCGTAAGCTTTCAACAAAGCTGACAGAGTAATATTCCCAAAAGCATACTGTAATATTTCCTTTTCCTTTCGTGAAAGATTCCTGTATTGATCTCTGCAAGGATTTGGGAATCGCTTTGGTAATCTTAGCGTAAGCTTTCAAAAAAGATAACAGTGTAATATTTCTAAAAGCTTACCGTAATATTGCTGTTTCCTTTTGTGAACGATTCCTGTATTGATCCCTGCAAGCATTTGGGAATCTCTTTTGCAATCTTACAGTAAGCTTTCAACAAAGGTAACAGTCTAATCCTCCCAAAAGCTTATTGTAATATTGTAGTTTCATTTCGTGAAAGATTCCTGTATCAATCCCTGCAAGGATTTGGTAATCTTTTCTGCAATCTTAGCGTAAGCTTTCAACAAAGATAACAGTATAATCTTCCCAAAAGCTTACCGTAATATCACTGTTTCTTTTGTGAACGATTCCTGTATTGATCCCTGCAAGCATTTGGGAATCTCTTTTGCAAACTTACAGTAAGCTTTCAACAAAGGTAACAGTCTAATCTTCCCGAAAGTTTACTGTAATATTGTAGTTTCCTTTCGTGAAAGATTACGGTATTGATCCCTGCAAGGATTTGGTAATATTTTCTGCAATCTTAGCGTAGGCTTTCAACTAAGATAACAGTATAATCTTCCCAAAAGCTTACTGTAATATTGCTGTTTCCTTTTTTGAAAGATTTGTTACGTCCGGGTTACGTGACAATACAAGAAGAGAGAAAATGAAACTTCATTAGTCTAATGGCTAAAAGCGCGTAATGTGACTTTTCCCGATTCGGACACAACGTGCATTGCTCCAGGATGGGACGGCAGGTAGGAAAATGACACGGACACGCGGTACGCCTCGAGACAGTGTGTGGAATTTTACTGACTTACCTTAGAATTTCCAACAGCCCTTGTGTGAATCTGTACTCCCGCCGTGACGCTTATAATGATAGTGGACGGTTGCCGCTCTGTGGAAGTTTTGGTGTGAAGAACGGAGATACGGAGAGTTTAGGATTCTTATAATCTCGAAATAATGAATACTTAATATGGATTTAAATACAACTTAAACTTTATTAACTTGTCAGTGCAAAACTAAGTAAAAATTACAGTGATGAGAGCTGATGTGAAGTCTACGCGAGTTGGCTTCTGAGTGTCATACCAGGAGTCTTCGTCCCCTTTTAAAGGTAAAAAGTAGTAAATCTTCCTGCCGTCGCCTTTTTGATTTGCCTAGGTGTTGCTGCCCCGCTTTTCTCGATGATCTTTGATGATTTCGGCGGCGCACCCTTTGAGAATATTCGGCGAGTTCGGATACATAAATTATTTTAGAATACGCTACGCATATCTGGTAGGAGTGAAGGGAAAGGACAAGAAAACTGACTCTAGCTTGATTCAGTATTGTGCGCTGGAGTACTAATGCTTACTCCTCTAATTGGCGGCGAATCTCTGATGCTTGCGTGGATGTGCGTTTTGGTAATAAAAAACGCATAAAACTGCAGCAGGGGAGTGGCACACACTTAAGAGAGAATGAAAGGAAAACTAAAGGAAACCGCGTCTTCGTGCCTCCGTTCGAGGATCTTATTGGTAACTATTCTTTCTGGATGGCGGCATCATTGAGCGTTTATGCGTATCCCCCTTTTTTTATCGTGTGGGAGAATATGAAGCAAGCGGCAATGCAGCAGGTTCGTTGGGAAAGATGAAGAGAGGAAGGAAAACAGCGCACACCGGCAACCACATCGGCAACGTCGCACGACGCGACACCTCCCCCCTTGAGGTAGTTCAGACCCGGGGGCTGAATTATCACATTGAATATTGGGATCGTCTCCAGTGTGTTGGCAAGATTTCCGCTTGCGAGTCCATCTGTTGTGGCCTACGTCGTTCATTAGGTACTCTGCAGGGTTCAGCGCACCTTGTAATTGATCTTGATGCCGGCTGAGTTGTTCCACATGAGTATCATTAACTGGTACCATTGGTCCCGAGGATGTGTGCGGAATCCTGGCATTCTGGGTCCATCGCTGAAGAAAGTCTCGTGCCCCTTCCGTAGTTGATAACCATAGCGTATCATTGCTTGACGTACACGTTCATCTAATGTTTGTAATATGTCTTGTTGTTGCTGCGAGGTTTGCTCCATGTTGAAATTCTCCGTGGCCACTTCTCTTCTGACGTCTCTTTCTTTACTGACCCCTCGTCCTTTAATGGAAACTGAAAACGACCTGCATCTTTCCTAGATGTGGTTGGTGGCGTAGCGGGGATAAGAACGTCCAAAAAGATGTGGGTTTTCCCCTTTTTTTTTTTATCTGGTAGGGCGTGACACTGAAGGTAAAAGGAAGGTGGTAGTAAAAATGAGTGTCTAGGATAATGTGGGACAAAAAACAAAAATAGGTAGTGACTTAGATATGCGTGCGTAGTTGATACGTATTTTCTTAGTCTTGATTACTTATTAATTATTAATGACCATGGATTACTTGGATTTTAATTTGCTTACTTCATTTGTAGATAACTATCAAGTATTCGCTGTTAATTTCTAGTGGTTAAACACAAAATTATTTCACCATTACACCTGTGGTAAAACACAAATTGTTCGTTGCTACACAGAGTGGTTTAATACAAAATTAGTCGTTGTTATACATAGTGATTAAATACAAAATTAGTCGTTGTTATAAAAAATTATTTGTCATTACCCGTAGTGGTTAAATACAATTTGTTCGTTATTATACAAATATTTTTTTTTTGTTTTTTTTTTTTTTTTTTTTTTTTACATATCTTATTTTAAGTTCACAATACAATGTTGCATTTTTATCTGCAAGTTTTTTTAGGAATATATATATTTTACAACTATTTATTTTAGAAATTATTTACCTAGATTACGACATTTGGTTGTGCTTACTTACTACGTTAATACCTACTGTTTCTATGTTTTGCTTAATTACAGAAATAAATGCTTGATTATATCATGCAAGAAAGTTACCTTGTTCTAAACCCCTTTTTTTATCTTTTGTTGCTAAAGGATATTGGAACCTGATTGATTACCGTTTGTATTTTCTTGTTGAACTATATATTCTTCTAATTTATTATTTACGTATTCTGCGTCTAGCATATTAAATTCCTTATCTCTACATTTCAAGACAAAACAGGACTTGGAGGAGGAGCTGGTGGTTCAACTTTAACCGGTGGAAAACTCGGTGGCGAAAGGTTGTATCGAATGGTCTGATTCAATGGCCGCATCGGCACGTATTCCGGCTCCTTCTCCTCCTTCTTTCCAATTTTCTCTCGTTTATGAAGTTCCCCTATCTCTACATTTTGAAACAAAACAGGAGTCGGATGAGGAGCTGGAGGTCCAACTTTAACCGGTGGAAAACTTGGTGTTGCATAAACATGCGGTGGGGGTGAAAAGTTGTATCGAATGGTCTGATTTAATGGTCCTATTGGCGCGTGTACCGGCTCCTTCTTCTCCTTTCCTGTTTTCTTTCGTTTACCCTGATACCACCTTATGGTAATTATAATTATGAGGATTACCGTAAATGTAATAATTATAACACTTAAATATACGTCGACCTTGGTGTTATCAATACTAATTCTATGATAGGTAGATGGGGGTGCGGAGTCCTTTGTTCCCCTTCTATAATAACAAGTTGTAGAGGAGGTAAAATATAAACGTTGGATATCCTCATTAGATCAGAGGTACGGTACAATTTACTTTCAATTTCAACATAACATGGTTCAGGGATTATTATTATTCCCGATCGTCCTAAGGTCATAAATGAAAAATGCTCACCGCAATGTACCCGTACAGTTGTTGGCCGTGGGACTGAAAAGAACCATTGTCTGGGGTGAGCAGTTCTTACCAGCACCGCTTCATTGACCTCCTCATGCTGTATTTTACAAGTCTGATATGTAGTATATTTTGGATCCACGAGCAATTCGCTTTCACATTGAAGTTTTTTAATAATTGGAGTTTTTCGTTCACACAAATAGTTAGACCTTAAACCTACGCATTCCCTTAAATCGTCCCGGTTAAGAAAGACAAACTCCTTTTTATCTTTAGAGACAGCGATATACTCGCTTCTAGGGCGAATGTAAGCCGCTTTCTTTAATTGCGTTAATGATAATTGAAATACTGGTACGGCTATCATTCTGTACAGAAGATATGGCTGTTTTTCGAGTATAGGCACTGTAATCTGTAATATTACTCTTCCTTGTATCACGATTATATCTGTTCGGGTTCCCTCCTCTAGTGTAGCAGCATTTATTTCTTCTATGGTAATTGGCGCTCTTCCTGGAGTTTGATGTTCAGCAATTTTAATCGCCTTTTCCATCACTCTAGTTGGTAAGGTAAATCGACGTGCTTCCATGAATTTGACTATTTCTTTCGCAAGATAAATGTTTTCTCCTACTAGTCGTATTGCCTCGTTCAGAATGTTTTCTATTTGTGATTGTTTAATATCCGTTACTCCAAATTCCTGCTGTATAATTGTCAAATTACTTTTAAGTAATAACACGTCTGTTGAAAATTGTCGTCTAGCACGGTCTATTGCGTTGTCAGTTATTATTTTTCGTGTTTTATTTAGTACCATGCTTTCCTGATTCTTACGCCGCAATTGTTCGATATCCTGAAGAGTTTCGGCTGCTGTGTTGTTGCTTAGGTAGTCTTCGTTTTCTCCCTCCTGGAATGGCACTACCCATGGTGCATAAGAGTGTGCTAGATTCACATAGGCTATTTGTAACTGAGTCAGCTCTTCAATTTTCTCCTGGAAGACGTATTTTTGTTCAATCAGCACTGGATCCGACAATCTTGTATAAGTATCTGTTTCAGAGATATTTTTCATTGCTTTAATAAAAAAATCTGTTGTAGAAAATACTACTCGGGCGTTTACTGATGTTATTATCTTCCATTCTTTTAGAGGTGATGGGTTAAAAGTAACTAAAGAAGAAAGAAAAAATAAAAAAAATAGCGGATAAATGATAATGTTAATCAAAGATGTATGGAATATCTATGTTTAATTTTTCGTAAGTCTTCTATGTAGAGAAACGTAAATGTGCGGTTTACATATATAACGCTTAATCTCCGGACGCAGTCCGCGTAAAAATGTTTCGATAGCCATTTTTTCTCTAACTAACGAGGAATCGCATACCTCCCTAAACTCAACCTGTGATATTTTTCCTAAATTGTTGTATTCATGCAACATTTTTTTCATTCTACCGCAAAATTCATAAAAATCCTCATCACTTCTTTGAGCTGCCCATGCAAGTTTCATTCTTAAAGTCATTAGATTAGAAAACATGTTATGTTTTTCGGAGGGAGTTAGAGGCATTTTCCTTTATGAAAATAAAAACAAAAGTAATAAAAATGAAAAAATCTTGCTTACAAGACGGCTCAACCTACTTATTACTACGGTAATTACCCTCTTCTTTTTTTTATTAAACTATTATTACAAAAGAATTAAACAAAATTACATTTAATAGATTTACATAAGCGCTACCATTAATCTAATTTCTTATTATTTATTTACTTTAATCAATTATTCATCGTCATTTGTACGATTATTCCGCGGTGGTAAGGATGGGATATCTGGGTCAGTTGCTAAAGTTGGATAAATTCTTGGTATTGTTGGAGTAGTACAGTTTACTTGTACTCCCTCCCCTCTCGCCGGAACCTGCACCACCGCGTGCTGGCTTTGAAATTTCGAAAAATCAGAAAATGACGGAGGCGGGGCTAGTGGTGTTGTTGGTGGAGCGCTCGGTGGTTTTTTTACAGAGCTATATTCTTCTTGAGCCCGCTTCTTTTCTTCCTTTCGAGTGGGCTTATGCCGTGCAGTGTGCAATAGCAATTGCGTTACCGAATTCCAAATGGCTCCTATAATATGAATTGACCAGCCATATAAACTATATAATGCATATCCATGCAGAATTGTATCAATTAAAAATTTTATTACACGACCTATCATAATTATTCCTATTATTCCTGCACTTATAGAACCGAAAGATAGAAATTGACCCCATATTTTTTTCCATGTATCGTTCGCAAGTGCAGTTAATGCTTCCTCATCGAACAAGCGTGCTATAGACATACCATTTTTGTCCGTTGATCTGCCTGACATACCCATGGCTAAAGAATTCAACATTGCACCTCGCTCGACTGGAAACATTAAATGATGTCTTAACGCTTGTATGTCTGACTGTGTGTAAATACCGCTTTTTGCTAATTCGAGAGGTTCAGTATAATTCCAATTGTTTTTTGTGGCTGGTTTGAGGATAGCGGGTTTAATTCCTTTTGTGGTACCATGAGGCAGTACCGTGTACCAATCTTCGCCTAGTAGAAACATAGGTGGGATCAATGGGTTGCAAGTTGTTTCAGTACCGTATTGCTTTAAAATATGTGTTTTAGGAGATAAAAAATAATTTTTTTCGTCTTTTACTACAGGCAACTCTTGATAGCACCTTGGTGTTTCTCGTCTTTGAACATCTATTTGCACACATTTCATTAAATGAACTACTTCCCCCGCTACCAAACCCATATAACCACTTTTTTCATTATTTGATAGGCGAACAGATCTGGTTCGGTACTTGCGATACTTAATGCGTTCGCTATAACTCTTTTTTCTAATTCGCATTTTTGCATAATTAAATCTCGATATAAGCGCTTTAATTCCCCTTTTATGTGTTTTTCGACATAAACAAATTTAGAATTAACATATGCAAAGATATCCAAGTTATGTACTGTAGGATGTTTAATCTTTCCAAATGCTTCTATAGCAGGACCCGCAAAGAAAAATAATTTAGGATGTTCTGTACGTATTAAGTCATATGAGCAAACTGAAATAGTACCGACTGCCGTAAATGCAAAAGTTATTTCGCTTGACTCCATTACATAAACTGGATGTCTCTCATTTCCTTCCTCTATTATTTTATTTACATACCCCGCGTATAATTCTGAATACTTATGTTCTTCGCATGATGACACCGGTAATGGTTCCCAGAAAGCGTACCCTGCTTCAATATCTATACATATGTCTTCATTAAATTTGCAACGAGTACCTGATTTTAGTATAACCTCATTAGCATTTAAATTCACAGGAGTATAATAATCTTGTAAGGTTATTGTGACATAACCCATGACTACCGCATCATCGAATACTCCATACGGGTCGGAGTATGTACCTGGATTACTACAATCTCCCGCCTGATCTATTTTCCCCACAAAAGTCATTGGATAAACGATAGTCCCATTATGTTTTAAATTTGAGATAAGCTCGTCGCGAACTCTATGGCTGCGATGCACATGCATTCGCCGACATTCTTCATTAGTAATTTCGTCTAGAAACTTAACTTCCCCCCCTATTCTTGTCTTTTCGATGCGAGAATGCCCCACAATATGTAACTGAACGCTTAATTTCTACCTTACATAGTCTTACATGAGTGCTTCCGAAATCGTTCAATTGTAATAATCTAACATAAACCTTGGTAGTATTGACCACGGGCTCCGCTATGTCACATTCCCCGACGTTTATTAATGAAAATGTGGTGAGGTTCGAGACTTGCTGAGAGCAGTCGTAACCAATTATGGTATTAACTGTTTTTGATGTTAGCAGCAATGCTAGTACACAAAAAACGATTTTCATCTGCAAACATTACAAAGTATTAATCTTTTTGATTTCAAGAAAAGAAAATGGCAAAAATGCTCTATTTATCATAAAGAAAAAGAGAACATCATAGAAACTGCACTAATGTTAAAACAGTAACATATATCAAAATTAACTTAAAAAAAATAATAGTTGGTTTAAAATAATAAAATTAATAGTATTACTAGTTTTCTCTTTTTCGCATTTTTGCTATTTATTAGTTATAATATATTTTGCGTTATATTTATAGTTATAATAATATTTTTATAGTTATAATAATATATTTTGCGTAGTAAATATTAACCTACTACAACGTGCCATTATCAAAGAAATCGTGCTTATTATCCTTATTTATATATAATGTAACTTAGAAAGCAAGCATAGGATTAGGTATGTTAAAGCAACGATTTAAGCTTGTTTTTGCTCTACATGTGATTTGCGCAGGCGATTAATGTGCACTATTTTACTTTTAGTACTACTTAATTGTATCCTCACATTTCCATTTACAGAAACGTCTAAAACTAAATACGGCCCCGTATATTGACTATCAAATTTGTGTGGTTTCGGTCCCTTTTGCAACCACACGTAGTCCCCAATTTTTAATGTTAAATGATTTACTTTTCTGTCATAGTATTTTTTTGATCTTATTTTGGCTCGCAATAAATTTTCTCTTGCTATATTTTGCAAGTAGTTTATTCGTGTTATGAGAGTTTCCATATAGCCCTTATAAGTAGGCGCTAGATCCTCACTTTCTATCGGCTCACTACCTGGCGTTCGAGCTAAACGACCAAATACTAATTCGAAAGGTGAGTGCCATGTTGCCTCACTTATGCCTGTGTTAAAATTAAATGTTGCTAACTCTATATAGTCATCCCAATCCGACTTATTTTCTTGCACAAAAAATTTTAAAAACTCGATAAGACTTGAATGTGATCTCTCCAAGGACCCATTTGTTTGTGGATGAAAAGCCGTAGTGTTGACTTGTTTGATTCTAAATCTTTTTGCCACTCGTTTCATTAATTTGCTCATAAAATTAGTGCCCTGATCCGTTAAAATAACTCGCGGTGCCCCGAACACACATATGACCCTCTTAATTAGACTGTTTGAAACGTCTATTGCTGTAGTTTGTGCTAATGGTTCCGCTATTGCAAATTTCGTAAATAAATCTTGGAAGGTTAATATATACTCATTGCCTTTATTAGATCTAGGCAATGGCCCTACAATATCCATACTAATGCGATCCATCGCATGTGCCCCAGAGTTAGTAATAATCATTGGCACACGTGTTTTTACCCTGACTAATTTTTTTAATTGACACTGCACACATTTTCGAATAAAATCCTGTACATCTTCTTTTAAATTTTCCCAGTTGTAAGCTTGTTTAATTCTTTTGTATGTCTTAGTAACTCCCCTATGTCCGCCTATTACAGAGCTGTGTGCTTCTTGCATAATGGGGTCCCTTTCCTCGAGGGGAGGATACCTGACTATCCCTAAACACACTACCAGTTTGATGGTACTCTTAGAAAATGGATCTCTTAATTTTCTTATTACTTGTTCCCATTCTAAATTTTCTATTATTTCCGTTTTTGCTATACTTATCGACCGCGCGTCGATTTTGTTTAAGATTGGTAGTAAATTAGTACAAAGTAAACTTAAATTATTGTTTATTATGCTCAAGCCTACTCTGTTTTGCGTACGTAGTGGCATGACTATGTGTATTTTAGAATTTGTTTTTATAACTTCTGGTATTCCTATTGTTAAATTTTTAAAACGTGGGAGCTTGTTCTGTAATTTTAATTGCATGGCACCGTCGTCGCATGGTTCATCTTCGGATGTAACAAAATACAAATAATTATCTTTTCTCATAAATAATTTTTCACGGCAGAAAATAGTTGAATGAGTCGGGTTTAAATTTTCCAACATAATTTCATCTTCCATCTCCCCGTTTTCTTTCGATAGTTTGTCTCTCTCCTTTTCCTCCGAGAGAAGGTTACTCTTATTCATGTTGGTCTGTGGGTCACCCCTACTTCGTGTTTCGTTCAGTATGCTATTGTCTTCCTCGCCTTCGGTTCCCGCTGATGCGGTAATATGTTGTGCATCTCTACCGCTGACCTTTTCCTTTTCTATTACGCATTTATTTTTATCGTTTTTCGGCAGTTTTTTCTTTTCTGCTTCAATGTTTTCTTTGTTCCGCTCACGAGCTATGCGTCCCCTCGTGACCATATTATGAACGCACTCCTCCCCCGTTTGTTCGGTGACCGCCTCTTTTTCTTGCTCTTGCTCTTTTAGTTTTTCAGCCAGGGCAGCACTTCTTGTGACAATTAACACTCGATCCACCGGATTTCGAGAGAGAGCATCCGCTACATTCATTCTCCCTGGTCTGTATATCACCTCAAAATCATATTCGGCCAGTGTTAAACGCCACCTCATAACACGTGAATTTGGATCTTTATGTGTCTGCATCCATACTAGAGGGCGATGGTCAGTAATTACATAGAATTTTTTCCCAAAAAGATAAGGTCTAAAATGTTTTATAGAAAATACCAACGCTAGTCCCTCTTTATTGAATGTATCCCATCTTCCCTCTACCTCTGATAACACACGTGAGACATATGCAACTGGTTGATCATAGCCTATTTTACCCTGAGATAAAATTCCTCCTATCGCATAACCCGATGCGTCTGTAGTTAGGTTAAAAGGTAGTTCGAAATTTGGAAAAGCTAATATAGGTTCTTTACATAATTTATCACGTAGAATTTCAAAAGCATACTGCGTATCATCGGTCCATTTAAATTCCATTTCTTTTTTTAATAAGTTTGTGAGAGGTTTAGCTATTTTTGAAAATTGATGAATGAAGCGTCTGTAATAGCCTGCTAAACCTAAAAATTGTTTAATATTTTTTGCGTTTTTTGGCACTGGATAATTCCGAACAGCTTCCAGCTTCCTTGGATCTGGCCTTACGCCCTCTGCGCTTATTAAATGCCCTAAATAAGTTACTTCTTTCTTGAAAAATTCACATTTTTCCGGTTGTACTTTTAATACCGCCTTTCGTAATCTGATGAATAATCTTTCTAATCTTTGTATGTGTTCAGCAAACGTGCGTGAGTAAACAATTATATCGTCAATAAAACAAAATAATTCCTTATTAACTAAACCCGCGAGCGCTATAGATAGTGCTCTTGAAAATGTCGCCGGCATAGTTCTTAGCCCAAAACTACCTCGATTAAAGTGATAGAGCCCACCATTTGTCACAAAAGCTGTTTTGTGGCGGTCGCGCTCATCGATTTCTAACTGATGGTAGCCTGATGCGAGATCGAACACAGAGAAGTATTTTGATCCCCCCAACTGGTCAAGTATTTCGTTAATATTTGGAAGAGGAAATTGATCATCGAGTGTTTTTTCGTTTAATTTTCGATAATCAATTACCATTCTGTACTTTCTATTGCCATGTATATCTTCTTTCTTTGGTACTAAAAAACAAGGACTAGAGTATGAAGATGTAGAAGGCTCAATTATGCCATTTGCCAATAACTCTGCAACTTGTCTTTCTATCTCGTTTTTATGCACTGGTGGCAATCGAAACTGTTTTGAAGTAACTGGCACTTCATCTACGGTTGGGATAGTTAATTTTAATATAGGTGTAGCCGTTAATTTTTCACCCGGAATGTGAAAAATATCGCTAAATCTTTCTATTAATTTTGTTATCTCTGTACGCTCTTCTGACAGCAAATGTTCAAAACGCAATAAAGATTTAATCTGACCGACGCGTTTGTTTGACAAAACTCTTTCTACCCGACAAATTACATGTTTCTCAATTTTTGAATTTGTAGATTTCTCTTTAAGAAGTTTTTTCCACTTTTCTATTACTTCTAAACAATCATCAATCAGATATGTGCACGATGAGTCGTCGAATGATCTGAGCTCAAAATGCGTTTTTAAATCGCGAAACATTTTGTAGTGCTCGTTAAAAAACTCATTCTTATTTATTATCTTCAACAATATTTCAATTAATATTTCTATATCTTCGGCATTATCATATAAAATACTGTAATTTGCTTGGCTTTGATTGAGTAACTTTTGTAACATTATCAATCTTTCAAAAATGAACTCCTCATTAATTCCTTGATTGTTACTTGTATTAAAATTTGCTTTGTCTTTCTTTTTCTTAGAATTATCTCCAGAATTTAATTTAGCATTTATATCCAAACTTGATTCCTCTTTCCCTTTTGAGTTAGAATCTTTATTTTGTTCTGAATTTCTTTTCGAATTTTCGTTTGCACTCGAGTTTGTTTTAATCCAAGACGAAAAATTTTCTTTAGAGTTTGATTTCAAATTTTCTTTTGAATTTGAAAAATTTTTATTAGAATTTGGATTTGAGCTAGGATTTTTATTAGAGTTCGCACTCGAGTTAGGATTTTGATAAAAATTCGCAATTGAGTTAGAATTTTGACAAGAATTTGCATTTAAGTTAAAATTTTGATAAGAATTTGTAATTGGGTTAGCGTTTTTACAAGAATTTGTACTTGTATTGAGATTTTGACAAGAGTTTGTACTTGAGTTAGGATTTTGACAAGAATTTTTATTCAAGTTAGAATTTTGATAAGAATTTATGATTGAGTTAGAATTTTGACAAGAATTTGTTCTTGCATTAGGATTTTGACAAGAGTTTGTAACTGAGTTAGAATTTTGATTTACTTTGTGATTTTCTTTTGAATTTAATAAATTAACGTCTTCATTAGAATTTGATATAAAAGTAGAATTTGATTTAGAATTTTCATTTGAATTTGATCTAAAAGTAGAATTTGTTTTCGAATTTTCGTTTGAATTTAACAAACTAAATTTCACATCTCTCAAGTGGAGATTTTCGTCAGCGTTTGAGCTAACTCCAATAATTATTTTTAAATTTTTATAAGAGTCCAATTTTAATGTGACATTTTGATTTGCAAAATTTATTTCTTTTATATTATGTAAACTTAAAATCTCTTCTGTTTCAAGTTTAGCTTGCTCCCGGTTGCTGGTGACCGTTCCTATTTCGATAAAGTTACTTTTGACCTGTGTTGGAGTTTGGGGTTCCACAGGAAAATTTATGAGTCGAAAAACTTCCTCTTTATTCTGACTTAGAATTTTTTTATAGCTTCAGCCGTATCTTCAGTTTTCTTTTTCACTCCTATTTTTATGTTTTATAATTTCCGAGTATACTTCCTCCGCTGTATCATTCTGGTCTACTTTGTGTGCGTAATTAATGCGTTTACTAGAATTTACTAAAGTTTTTTCATTTTTTTCATAGAACGGAATAGACAAATCACCAATGATCAGTTGTTTAGTTCCATAGTCGATTTTTGTTCCTAACTGAGAGAAAAAATCACTCCCTAGTAATCCATCTTCGTTTATTGGAAAATCGTTATTCACAATATGAAATTCAATGGCGAATTTAAAAAATATAGTTTTATTTTACCTAAAGTAAAAATGCTACTGTCTGTTATGCCTTTCAATTCCAAAATTTCATTTTTATTAATTGCTGTTTTTTCAGCTAAATTGTTCTTTTTTAACAGATTTGGTCCCGCGCCTGAATCTAATATTAAAAACATTTCTCTGTTATTACTCGGATTACTAAAGGAAATTATTGGTGATTTGCTATTTTCGCTTAACCGAACGTGTCTTTGGATGATTGCGGATTGTTCTGCTTTTCGTCTGGGCGCTTTACTAAGTCCGTCTCCCGTCTCGCGCCTTGTTGACGGGGACTCTGACTGTTTCCCGCCTGTACTTGTGTATTTCTCTGACTATTGTTGTATGCGAGTTTTCGACAGTTTATTATTTCATGCCCCTCTTTTTTACAATATCGACAAAATAATTTCGTTAGTTCATTATTTGAAAATGTGGCGTTCTGTCTTTGTACATATTGGTCCCCCGTATTCCGTGGAGCCTGCGCGGGTCTATCCTGTGTCCATTGTGTCGGCGCGCCCGATCTCCGCGGGTCCACCCAGGTAGGTAATGGTTGCCTATTTTGGAAGTTTGGTGGTTTCCCTGTGTATTGCCAGCAGTTTAAAGCAATATGACCTCTTCTGTTACATATTTGACACGTTTCTATAGTTTTACTATCCACTAAATATATTTTATCTTCTCTTGAAGAATTAGTTTTCTTTTCTGTAATTATTTTAATAGTGTCATTTAATTCTTCTGGCTCATAACACGCGAAGTCCCTTTCGATTTCTATTGCTTCCGCAGTGGCCTTTTCTAAAGTTCTTGCTTCTCCCATGCGTGCTTTAATTACCCAATGTAGACCTCGAATAAAAAATTTTACCAAGTCTTTTTCCAATGCTTTTTGAGAATCTCGCGTAGATCTCTTCTCACGATGTTCTGACTCAGTAATTTCGTGTCCTATCGCACGCACTCTATTTGAAAAAACTACTACGCTTTCATCGCGTTTTTGTTTTACACTAGCTAATTCCCGTGTAGTTGGTGATACGTTTTAGCCGAACCGAAAATATTGTCGAAAAAATTCGCTATA
Organism: Torymus aiolomorphi; assembly: GCA_036365515.1. NCBI lineage: Eukaryota > Metazoa > Arthropoda > Insecta > Hymenoptera > Torymidae > Torymus > Torymus aiolomorphi. The sequence continues at coordinate 141,494,644 of CM070873.1, forward strand.
TCATTTATTGATTCAAATATCTTTTTTGCTGCACTTTTTAGTGCCTCGCCGTATAAACGTAATTTTATTAATTTTGCTAAATCTACCTCAAATTGTTCTGGGATAATGCTACATGCTTCCCGACAGCCTTGTATAAATTGTGTTAAAGGAATATTTACTCCATTATATTTCGGAATTAATTCTAACGCGTCCTTAATTGACAACGGCCTAACTTGCCCTAGGGTACTGTTTCCGGAAAAATTATTCATCCTTTGTGACAAGTTATACTTTGGATTTATCAAATATGTATCCGAATTAAATGGTGTGCTGTATTTAAGCTGATCGTTAGGTAAAAAAAAAATTTTCGCCGTTTCCTGAACTTATTTTATTTTTTTCCTCGTCTGATGATTTTTGTAAAGATGTTTTATTATTTTTTAATATGGAATAAAATTTTGTGTTGTCGGCCGTAATTTCTGGATTATCGAAACTTATGTTGTTGATTATTAATTCCGATTTTGCTGTTACAGCCCCCGTGATATATTCGATAATATATTTTGGATCGATTCTTTGATTTATTAAATCTCCGAGTGCTTCAATTAAATATTTATCTTTACAACATTCTATTATATCGTCTTTACTAACATGATCTGTTAAAATTTCAATAAGTGATTCTATTCTTTTATCCTTTGTTTGCACTTCCGCGTCTAGAAAACCGCTTTCGTTACGGCTTTTAAAGAAATCTAAAATATTTGTTAGCGTTTGTCCCTCTGGTAAGTTAGGTTTTAGTTTTAACGCCTGTTTTAGCAGAATAGCCTCTGCTTCTTCATTACGCCTATCGTCACCTTCCTTGGCTACCGACATATCATTCAAGCCCGCAAAACAAAAACTATCTGCCTAATCCTTTCTAAGGAGGGCCCCCAATTGTTACGTCCGGGTTACGTGACAATACAAGAAGAGAGAAAATGAAACTTCATTAGTCTAATGGCTAAAAGCGCGTAATGTGACTTTTCCCGATTCGGACACAACGTGCATTGCTCCAGGATGGGACGGCAGGTAGGAAAATGACACGGACACGCGGTACGCCTCGAGACAGTGTGTGGAATTTTACTGACTTACCTTAGAATTTCCAACAGCCCTTGTGTGAATCTGTACTCCCGCCGTGACGCTTATAATGATAGTGGACGGTTGCCGCTCTGTGGAAGTTTTGGTGTGAAGAACGGAGATACGGAGAGTTTAGGATTCTTATAATCTCGAAATAATGAATACTTAATATGGATTTAAATACAACTTAAACTTTATTAACTTGTCAGTGCAAAACTAAGTAAAAATTACAGTGATGAGAGCTGATGTGAAGTCTACGCGAGTTGGCTTCTGAGTGTCATACCAGGAGTCTTCGTCCCCTTTTAAAGGTAAAAAGTAGTAAATCTTCCTGCCGTCGCCTTTTTGATTTGCCTAGGTGTTGCTGCCCCGCTTTTCTCGATGATCTTTGATGATTTCGGCGACGCACCCTTTGAGAATATTCGGCGAGTTCGGATACATAAATTATTTTAGAATACGCTACGCATATCTGGTAGGAGTGAAGGGAAAGGACAAGAAAACTGACTCTAGCTTGATTCAGTATTGTGCGCTGGAGTACTAATGCTTACTCCTCTAATTGGCGGCGAATCTCTGATGCTTGCGTGGATGTGCGTTTTGGTAATAAAAAACGCATAAAACTGCAGCAGGGGAGTGGCACACACTTAAGAGAGAATGAAAGGAAAACTAAAGGAAACCGCGTCTTCGTGCCTCCGTTCGAGGATCTTTTTGGTAACTATTCTTTCTGGATGGCGGCATCTTTGAGCGTTTATGCGTATCCCCCTTTTTTTATCGTGTGGGAGAATATGAAGCAAGCGGCAATGCAGCAGGTTCGTTGGGAAAGATGAAGAGAGGAAGGAAAACAGCGCACACCGGCAACCACATCGGCAACGTCGCACGACGCGACAGATTCCTGTATTGATCCCTGCAAGCATTTGGGAAGCTCTTTTTCAATCATAGCGTTAGCTTTCAACAAAGATATCAGTGTAATATTCCCAAAAGCTTACTGTAATATTGCATTTTCCTTTCGTGAAAGATTCCTGTATTGATCCCTGCAAGGATTTGGGAATCTCTTTGGTAATCTTAGCGTAAGCTTTCAAAAAAGATAACAGTGTAATCTTTCTAAAAGCTTACTGTAATATTGCTGTATCCTTTCGAGGATGATTCCTGTATTGATTCTTGGAATATTTCACGTAAGATTCCCGTAAGCTTTCTAGAAGCTTTCATGTAATATTCGTCGAAAGGACATTTAGCAATCTTGATTGTAATATTGCTTTAACCTTCCGGGAAGCTTACAAGAAACCTTACAATGGAATCTATCTGAAAGTTTCAATTATCTTTTAAAAAGGTTGATGAAAGCTTCCATTGGAATATTTCTTGAATCTTTCACTGGCAAGCTTTCATGCTATGTGGTAAATATCGTGGGTCCACTATACAATACATTGTTTTACCAATATTTTCCTAGAATACGTTGAAAAGTGTGTGGAATCCTGCAACAAACCGGGAAAACCATGATTTAAAGCACTTATTGGCATTCAAACGCCGGAAATTAAGATTAATTTCGTTTTTTTTCTCAAAATAACATGAATTTATGCTGGAAATGCCTGTTGTTACCAATATTTTCCTAGAATATCGTGAATAGTGCGTGGAATCCTGCAATAAACAGGGAAAGCGATAATTTAAGGTACTTTTTCTCTTCTCGAATTTGACATATGGACTTTTACATTTGGTATCCTCTAAAAATCGTGGGATCACAATAAAATACATTGTTTTACCAATATTTTTCTAGTATATGGTGAAAAGTGTGTGGAATCGTGCAACAAACAGGAAAACCATCATTTAAAGCACTTATTGGCATTCAAACGCCGGAAATTTAGATTTATTTCGTTCTTTTTCTCAAAATAACATAGGTTTCTGCTGGAGGTGCCTGTTTTTACCAATATTTTCCTAGATGATGGTGAAAAATGCGTGGGATCCTGCAATAAACAGGGAAAGCCATAATTTAAGGTAGTTTTTCTCTTCTTAAATTGGAAATATGGACTTCTATATTTGGTATCCTCTAAATATCGTGGGTTCACAATAAAATACATTGTTTTACCAATATTTTGCTAGGATATGGTGAAAAGTGTGTAGAATCCTGCAACAAACAGGGAAAACCATAATTTAAAGCACTTATTGGTATTCGAAAGCTGGAACTTTAGATTTGTTTCGTTTTTTTTCTCAAAATAATGTAAGTTTATGATAGAAATGCCTGTTTTTACCAATATTTTCCTAATATATGGTTAAAAATGCCTGTTTTTACCAATATTTTCCTAGTATAGGGTGAACAGTGCGGGGAATCCTGCAATAAACAGGGAAATCATAATTTAAAGTACTATTCCTCTGGGTGAATTGGAAATATGGACTTTTATAATTGGTATCCTCTAAATATCGTGGGTACACGATAAAATACATCGTTTTACCTATATTTTCTTAAAATATGTTGAAAAGTGTGTGGAATCCTGCAACTAACAGGGAAAACCATGATTAAAGCCCTTATTGGCATTCAAACGCCGGAAATTTAGATCTATTTCGTTCTTTTTCTCAAAATAAAATGGGTGTATGCTGGAAATGCATGTTTTTACCAATATTTTCCTAGAATATCGTGAAAAGTGCGTGGAATCCTGCAAGAAACAGGGAAAGCGATAATTTAAGGTACTTTTTCTCTTCTCGAATTTGACATATGGACTTTTACATTTGGTATCCTCTAAATATCGTGGGTTCACAATAAAATACATTGCTGTACCAATATTTTTCTAGTATATGGTGAAAAGTGTGTGGAATCGTGCAACAAACAGGGAAAACCATAATTTAAAGCACTTATTGGTATTCGAAAGCCGGAAATTTAGATTAGTTTCGTTCTTTCTCTCAAAATAATGTAGGTTTATGATAGAAATGCCTGTTTTTACCAATATTTTCCTAATATATGGTTAAAAATGCCTGTTTTTACCAATATTTTCTAGTATATGGTGAACAGTGCGTGGAATCCTGCAATAAACAGGGAAAACCATAATTTAAAGTACTATTCCTCTGCGTGAGTTGGAACTATGGACTTTTATAATTGGTATCGTCTAAATATCTTGTGTTCACGTTAAAATACATTGTTTTACCAATATTTTCCTAGAATATGTTGAAAAGTGTGTGGAATCCTGCAAAAAACAGGGAAAACCATGATTTAAAACACTTATTGGCATTCAAACGCCGGAAATTTAGTTTTATTTCGTTCTTTTTCTGAAAATAACATAGGTATATGCTTGAAGTGCCTGTTTTTACCAATATTTTCCTAGAATATGGTGAAAAGTGCGTGGAACCCTGCAATAAACTGGGAAAGCCATAATTTAAGGTACTTTTTCACTTCTTGAATTGGAAATATGGACTTTTATATTTGGTATCCTCTAAATATCGTGGGTTCACAATAAAATACATTCTTTTAGCAATATTTTTCTAGTATATGGTGAAAAGTGTGTGGAAACCTGCAACGAACAGGGAAAACCATGACTTAAAGCTCTTATTGGTATTCGAAAGCTGGAAATTTAGATTGTCTCGTTCTTTTTCTCAAAATAATGTAGGTTTATGATAGAAATGCCTGAGTTTACCAAGATTTTCCTAGAATATGGTAAACAGTGCGTGGAATCCTGCAATAAACAGGGAAAGCCATAATTTACAGCACTTTTTCTCTTCTTGAGTTGGAAATATGGACTTTTATAATTGGTATCCTCTAAATATCGTGGGCTCACGATAAAATACATTGTTTTACCAATATTTTCCTAAAATATGTTGAAAAGTGTGTGGAATCCTTCAACAAACAGGGAAAACCATGATTTAAATCACCTATTGGCATTCAAACGCCGGAAATTTAGCTTTATTTCGTTCTTATTCTCAAAATAACATAGGTTTATGCTGGAAATGCCTGTTTTTACCAATATTTTCGTAGAATATGGTGAAAAGTGCGTGGAATCTTGCAATAAACAGGGAAAACCATAATCTAAGGTACTTTTTCTCTTCTTGAATTGGAAATATGGACTTTTATATTTGGTATGCTCTAAATATCGTGGGTTCACAATAAAATGCACTGTTTTACCAATATTAACCTAGTATATGGTGAAAAGAGCGTGGAACCCTGCAATAAACAGGGAAAACCATAATTTAAAGTACTTTTTCTCTTCTTGAGTGGGAAATATGAACTTTTATTATTGGTATCCACTAAATATCGTGGTGCACGACAAAATACATTGTTTTACCAATATTTTCCTAGTATATGGTGAAAAGTGTGTGGAATCCTGCAACAAACAGGGAAAACCATAATTTAAAGCACTTACTGCTATTCCAAAGCCGGAAATTTGGATTTGTTTCGTTCTTTTTATCAAAATAATGTAGGTTTATGATAGAAATGCCTGATTTTACCAATATTTTCCTCATATATGGTTAAAAATGCCTGTTTTTACCAATATTTTCCTAGTACAGGGTGAACATTGCGGGGAATCCTGCAATAAACAGGGAAATCATAATTTAAAGTACTATTCCTCTGGGTGAATTGGAAATATGAACTTTTATAATTGGTATCCTCTAAATATCGTGGGTACACGATAAAATACATCGTTTTACCAATATTTTCTAAAAATATGTTGAAAAGTGTGTGGAATCCTGCAACTAACAGGGAAAACCATGATTAAAGCCCTTATTGGCATTCAAACGCCGGAAATTTAGATTTATTTCGTTCTTTTTCTCAAAATAACATGGGTTTATGCTGGAAATGCATGTTTTTACCAATATTTTCCTAGAATATCGTGAAAAGTGCGTGGAATCCTGCAATCAACAGGGAAAGCGATAATTTAAGGCACTTTTTCTCTTCTCGAATTTGACATATGGACTTTTACATTTGGTATCCTCTAAATATCGTGGGTTCACAATAAAATACATTGTTGTACCAATATTTTCCTAGTATATGGCGAAAAGTGTGTGGAATCCTGCAACAAACAGGGAAAACCATAATTTAAAGCACTTATTGCTATTCAAAAGCCGGAAATTTGGATTTGTTTCGTTCTTTTTATCAAAATAATGTAGGTTTATGATAGAAATGCCTGATTTTACCAATATTTTCCTAATATACGGTTAAAAATGCCTGTTTTTACCAATATTTTCCTAGTACACGGGGGAACATTGGGGGGAATCCTGCAATAAACAGGAAAATCATAATTTAAAGTACTATTCCTCTGGGTGAATTGGAAATATGGACTTTTATAATTGGTATCCTCTAAATATCGTGGGTACACGATAAAATACATCGTTTTACCAATATTTTCTTAAAATATGTTGAAAAGTGTGTGGAATCCTGCAACTAACAGGGAAAACCATGATTAAAGCCCTTATTGGCATTCAAACGCCGGAAATTTAGATTTATTTCGTTCTTTTTCTCAAAATAACATGGGTTTATGCTGGAAATGCATGTTTGTACCAATATTTTCCTAGAATATCGTGAAAAGTGCGTGGAATCCTGCAATAAACAGGGAAAGCGTTAATTTAAGGTACTTTATCTCTTCTCGAATTTGACATATGGACTTTTACATTTGGTATCCTCTAAATATCGTGGGTTCACAATAAAATACATTGTTTTACCAATATTTTTCTAGTATATGGTGAAAAGTGTGTGGAATCGTGCAACAAACAGGGAAAACCATAATTTGAAGCACTTATTGGTATTCGAAAGCCGAAAATTTAGATTAGTTTCGTTCTTTCTCTCAAAATAATGTAGGTTTATGATAGAAATGCCTGTTTTTACCAATATTTTCCTAATATATGGTTAAAAATGCCTGTTTTTACCAATATATTCTAGTATATGGTGAACAGTGCGTGGAATCCAGCAATAAACAGGGAAAACCATAATTTAAAGTACTATTCCTCTGCGTGAGTTGGAACTATGTACTTTTATAATTGGTATCCTCTAAATATCTTGGGTTCACGATAAAATACATTGTTTTACCAATATTTTCCTAGAATATGTTGAAAAGTGTGTGGAATCCTTCAACAAACAGGGAAAACCATGATTTAAATCACCTATTGGCATACAAACGCCGGAAATTTAGTTTTATTTCGTTCGTATTCTCAAAATAACATAGGTTTATGCTGGAAATGCCTGTTTTTACCAATATTTTCGTAGAATATGGTGAAAAGTGCGTGGAATCCTGCAATAAACAGGGAAAACCATAATCTAAGGTACTTTTTCTCTTCTTGAATTGGAAATATGGACTTTTATATTTGGTATCCTCTAAATATCGTGGGTTCACAATAAAATGCACTGTTTTACCAATATTTTCCTAGTATATGGTGAAAAGAGCGTGGAACCATGCAATAAACAGGGAAAACCATAATTTAAAGTACTTTTTCTCTTCTTGAGTGGGAAATATGAACTTTTATTATTGGTATCCTCTAAATATCGTGGTGCACGACAAAATACATTGTTTTACCAATATTTTCCTAGTATATGGTGAAAAGTGTGTGGAATCCTGCAACAAACAGTGAAAACCATAATTTAAAGCACTTATTGCTATTCAAAAGCCGGAAATTTGGATTTGTTTCGTGCTTTTTATCAAAATAATGTAGGTTTATGATAGAAATGCCTGATTTTACCAATATTTTCCTAATATATGGTTAAAAGTGCCTGTTTTTACCAATATTTTCCTAGTATATGGTGAACAGTGTGGGGAATCCTGCAACAAACAGGGAAAACCATGATTTAAAGCACTTATTGGCATTCAAACGCCGGAAATTTTGATTTATTTCGTTCTTTTTCACAAACTAACATAGGTTTATGCTGGAAATGCCTGTTTTTATCAATATTTTCCTAGTATATGGTGACAAGTGTGTGGAATCCTGCAATAAACAGGGAAAACCATAATTTAAAGCACTTTTTGGTATTCGAAAGCCGGAAATTTAGATTTGTTTCGTTCTTTCTCTCAAAATAATGTAGGTTTATGATAAAAATGCCTGTTTTTACCAATATTTTCCTAATATATGGTCAAAAATGCCTGTTTTTACCAATATTTTCCTAGTATATGGTGAACAGTGAGTGGAATCCTGCAATAAACAGGGAAAACCATAATTTAAAGTACTATTCCTCTACGTGAGTTGGAAATATGGACTTTTATAATTGGTGTCCTCTAAATATCGTGGGTACACGATAAAATACATCGTTTTACCAATATTTTCCTAAAATATGTTGAAAAGTGCGTGGAATGCTGCAATAAACAGGGAAAGCGATAATTTAAGGTACTTTGTCTCTTCTTGAATTGGAAATATGGACTTTTATATTTGGTATCCTCTAAATATCGTGAGTTCACAATAAAATACATTGTTTTACCAATATTTTTCTTGTATATGGTGAAAAGTGTGTGGAATCCTGCAACAAACCGGGAAAACCATAATTTAAAGCACTTATTGGTATTCGAAAGCCGGAAATTTAGAGTTGTTTCGTTCTTGAATAGGAAAATCGTTCGTGAAGATTGATTAAGGTAGTAAATAAACGGACTCTAACGAACTAATGTGTTTTCGACCTTTATTTCGCGGACGTTTCGGGAGTTTTATTTATTACTCCCCTCTTCAAGGCTACAAAGTAAGTTAACAAATCATTAAATAATGGACAAATTGTGAAAACTTTTTACAAGAATTTATAAATAATAGAATACCATTAATTAAGGTTTCGTCTCATAGGAGTTCGTCAAAGTATTGAAAGTAATGAACAACGTGGAAGTGGAAAAAAGGAGGCCAATCTGTGAAAAAATGAACGGGTATTGAATTTAGTTAAAATCTATTGAAACTAGAAAAAGATTTTTTTAATATATGTGCAATTTGTACTTACGCCAGACTCTGTCTTTTCCGTTCATCATTGTTCCGCTACTTATATCTGAATTAATCAGCGTGCAGAACAATACTGAAGGGAAATCGCAAAAGTCTGACGAGATAAAGGAATTATTGACAGAACGGAAGGTGGGGGGAGAGAAGAGAGTAGAGAGAGAAAGTAAGAAGGAAACTATGAAAGCGAATCTCATCGAATAAAATTTGAAATTGAATAAACGGAAAATTATAAGCAATTAGTTAGCCATTGCAAAATTGTTTTATAATTTCTATTGTTTTTTTATATGAGTTTTTGAGGAAATTTAGATCTTGAATGCAGTTGAGAGTATTGTCGTGGTAGTAAATGTTAAGCATTTCTGAAAACGAGCGTTTATAAAAATTCTTTTCTGTATCTAAGATGTTCACTTTTTCAAAGTCGATTTTGTGACCCGTATTTTCCACATGTGTCGCTAAAGCAGATTTTTCCGAGCATTGTTTTACGGCCCTGATATGCTCATTAGTCCGAGTCTTTAGTTTACGTTTGCTCATACCTATGTATGAGGAAGTACAGTCCTGACATTTGATATGGTAAACAATGCCACTAGTGTGCATTTTATCTAAACGGTCTTTGTCTAAAGTTATTAGATTATTAAATTTGTTTACGGATTGGAGTATGGGGATTATGTTATGTTTGTGTAAGATGTGGTTAATTTTTGGAGTGAGGTGTTTAATGAAGGGAAGGACTATTTTGTTTTTTAGAAATACGGAACGTCGAGTTTTTTCTTTAGTATGCATGCTGTTAGTGATAGTTGCGGTACGTTTCGAAATATATCTATTGATAATGTTAGGTGGATAGTTATTGCAAAGTAAGTAGTGTTTGACAGTTTTTAGGTTTTCTATGTGGAACTGTGGATCTGAGAGTTTTATGGCTTTATCTACTAAACTATATATTATGGCTATTTTTTATGTGTCAGGGTGGTGGGAACGATAATTTATATAGCGTCCAGAGGCAGTATTTTTTCTGAACCAGTTAGTCGTGATTTTATTGTTATTTCTAATGAGTGTCATATCTAAGAAATTAATACTGTTATTGGATTCTCTTTCTATTGTAAATTGTAAATTGTTATTATAGTTATTAAAGGGGGACAGTATTTCCTCGATTTTTTTGTTTTTTACTATTAGTAAGCAATCATCTACGTATCTTTTATATAAAAGGATATCTTTACTATAATTTTTTAAGCAATTAGTTTCTAAAATTTCCAGAGCTATGTCAGCAAACCAAGGACTAGTACAAAAGCCCATAGGAGCGCCCATAATTTGTTTGTAGTATTTATTGTTAAATTGGAGGAAAGTTGAGTCTAAAAGTAGTTTGATGCCTTCTAAGAATTCAATTTTGGAGAGATTTATTTTGTTTTTTAGGTATTTCAAACGGTTATCTATTGCAAGAAGGATTAAGTCGGTGGGAATGTTTGTAAAGAGAGAGACTACATCAAAAGAGACTAGTTCAAAACCATCAGGAACTGTAATGTTATCGACTATTTCTTTAAGTTCTGTGCTATTTTTTATAGAGGATTTAGGACGAGGGAAGTGTTTATTAAAAAGGGTGGAGAGACCTTTATCGAAACTATATGTTGGGCTGCCTATTGCTGATACAATGATCCGAATGGGGTTATTTGCTATTTGTTTCGTTCTTTCTCTCAAAATAATGTAGGTTTATGATAGAAATGCCTGTTTTTACCAATATTTTCCTAATATATGGTTAAAAATGCCTGTTTTTACCTATATTTTCCGAGTATATGGTGAACAGTGCGTGGAATCCTGCAATAAACAGGGAAAACCATAATTTAAAGCACTTATTGGCATTCAAACGCCGGAAATTTAGATTTATTTCGTTCTTTTTCTCAAAATAACATAGATTTATGCTGAAAATGCCTGATTTTACCAATATTTTTCTAGAATATGGTGAAAAGTGCGTGGAATCCTGCAATAAACAGGGAAAGTGATAATGTAAGGTACATTTTCTCTTCTTGAATTGGAAATATGGACTTTTATATTTGGTATCCTCTAAATGTCGTGGGTTCACAATAAAATACATTGTTTTATTGTGAACCCACGATATTTAGAGTATACCAATTATAAAAGTCCATATTTTCAACTCACGAAGAGAAATTGTACTTTAATTCTGGTTTTCCCTGTTTATTGCAGGATTCCACACACTTTTCACCGTATACTAGGTACATATTGGTAAAAAGAGGCATTTCTAGCATAAACTATTTTGAGAAAAAGAACGGAACAAATCTAAATTTCCGGCGTTTGAATACCAGTAAGCGCTTTAAATCATGGTTTTCCCTGTCTGTTGCAGGGTTCCAAAAACTTTTCACCATATACTAGGAAAATATTGGTAAAAACAATAATTTTTCAGCATATAATAGGAAAATATTGGTAAGAACAATCATTTTTCACCATATAATAGAAAAATATTGGTAAAAACAGGCATTTCTAGCATAAGCCTACGTTATTTTGAGATAAAGAACAACACAAATTTAAATTTCCGGCTTTTGAATACCAATAAGTGCTTAAATCATGGTTTTCCCTGTTTGTTGCAGGTTTCCACACACTTTTCACGGTATTCTAGATAAATATTGGTAAAACAATGTATTTTATCGTGAATCCACGATATTTAGAGGATGCCAATTATAAAAGTCCATATTTCCAACTCACGAAGAGAAAAAATACTTTATATTATGGTTTTCCCTGTTTATTAAAGGATTCCACGCACTTTTCGCCATTTACTAGAAACATATTGGTTAAAACACGCATTTTTCACCATATATTGGGATAATATTGGTAGGAACAGGGATTTCTGGCATAAACCTACGTTATTTTGAGATAAAGAACGAAACAAATCTAAATTCCAGGCTTTGGAATACCAATAGTTGCTTAAATCGTGGTTTTCCCTGTTTGTTGCAGGATTCCAGACTCGTTTCACCGTATACTAGAAAAATATTGATAAAACAATGTATTTTATCGTGAACCCACGATATTTAGATTATACCAAATATAAAAGTCCATATTTCCAACTCACGAAGAGAAAATCTATTTTAAATTCTGATTTTCCCTGTTTATTGCAGGATTCCATACACTTTTCACCGTATACTAGGTAAATATTGGTAAAAAGAGGCATTTCTAGCATAAACCTATGTTATTTTGAGAAAAAGAACGGAACAAATCTAAATTTCCGGCGTTTGAATACCAGTAAGCGCTTTAAATCGTGGTTTTCCCTGTCTGCTGCATGGTTCCACAAACTTTTCACCATATACTAGGTAAATATTGGTAAAAACAGGCATTCCTCACCATATATTGGGAATTTATTGGTAAAAACAGGCATTTCTATCATAAACCTACGTTATTTTGAGATAAAGAACGACACAAATTTAAATTACCGACGTTAGAATACCAATAAGTGCTTTAAGTCATGGTTTTCCCCTTTTGTTGCAGGATTCCACACACTTTTCACCGTATACTTTGATAATATTGCTAAAACAATGTATCTTATCGTGAATCCACGATATTAAGAGTATACCAATTATAAAAGTCCATATTTCCAACTCCCGAAGAGAAAATGTACTTTCAATTATGGTTTTCCCTTTTTATTGAAGGATTCCATACCCTTTTCACCATTAACTAAGTAAATATTGGAAAAACAGACATTTCTAGCATAAACCTATGTTATTTTGAGAAAAAGAACGGAACAAATCTAAATTTCCGGCGTTTGTATGCCAAAAAGTGTTTAAATCATGGGTTCTCCTGTTTGTTGCAGGATTCCACACACTTTTCACCATATTCTAGGAAAATATTTGAAAAACAATGTATTTTATCGTGAACCCGCGATATTTAGAGGATACGAATTAGAAAAGTCCATATTTCCTACTCACGAAGAGAAAAAGTACTTTAAATTATGGCTTTCCCTATTTATTGCAGGATTCCATGCACTTTTCACCATATACTAGCGAAATATTGCTAAGAACAGGCATTTCTCACCATATATTAGTAAAATATTGGTAAAATCAGGGATTTCTGGCATAAACCCTCGTTATTTTCAGATAATGAACGAAACAAATCTAAATTTCCGGATTTGAATACCAATAAGTGCTTTAAATCATGGTTTTCCCTGTTTGTTGCAGGATTCCACACACTTTTCACCGTATTCTAGGAAAATATTGGTAAAACAATGTATTTGATCGTGAACCCACGATATTTAGAGCATACCAATTATAAAAGTCTATATTTTCAACTCCCGAAGAGAAAATGTACTTTAAATTATGGTTTTCCCTGTTTATTGAAGGATTCCATACACTTTTCACCATATACTAAGTAAATATTGGTAAAAACAATCATTTTTCACCATATATTAGGATAATATTGGTAAGAACAGGGATTTCTGTCATAAACCTACGTTATTTTGAGATAAAGAACGTAACAAATCTATATTTCCGGCTTTTGAAGGCCAATAAGGGCTTTAAATCATAGTTTTCCCTGTTTGTTGCAGGATTCCACACACTTTTCACCGTATTCTAGGAAAATATTTGTAAAAACAGGCATTTCTAGCATAAACCTATCTTATTTTGAGAAAAAGAACGGAACAAATCTAAATTTCCGGCGTTTGAATGTCAATAAGTGCTTTAAATCATGGGTTTTCCTGCTTGTTGCAGGATTCCACACACTTTTCACCGTATTCTAGGAAAATATTTGTAAAAACAGGCATTTCTAGCATAAACCTATCTTATTTTGAGAAAAAGAACGGAACAAATCTAAATTTCCGAAGTTAGAATACCAATAAGTGCTTTAAGTCATGGTTTTCCCCTTTTGTTGCAGGATTCCAAACACTTTTCACTGTATACTTTGAAAATATTGATTAAACAATGTATCTTATCGTGAATCCACGATATTAAGAGCATACCAATTATAAAAGTCCATATTTTCAACTCCCGAAGAGAAAATGTACTTTAAATTATGGTTTTCCCTGTTTATTGAAGGATTCCATACACTTTTCACCATATACTAGGTAAATATTGGTAAAAAAAGGCATTACTAGCATAAGCCTACGTTATTTTGAGATAAAGAACCACACAAATTTAAATTACCGACGTTAGAATACCAATAAGTGCTTTAAGTCATGGTTTTCCCCTTTTGTTGCAGGATTCCACACACTTTTCACCGTATACTTTAAAATATTGATAAAACAATGTATCTTATCGTGAATCCACGATATTAAGAGCATACCAATTATAAAAGTCCATATTTTCAACTCCCGAAGAGAAAATGTACTCTAAATTATGGTTTTCCCTGTTTATTGAAGAATTCCATACATTTTTCACCATATACTAGGTAAATATTGGTAAAAGCAGACATTTCTAGCATAAAACTATGTTATTTTGAGAAAAAGAACGGAACAAATCTAAATTTCCGTCGTTTATATGCCAATAATTGCTTTAAATCATGGGTTTTCCTGTTTGTTACAGGATTCCAGACACTTTTCATCGTATAAAAGGAAAGTATTGATAAAACAATGTATTTTATCGTGTACATACGATATTTAGAGGATACCAACTATAAAAGTCCATATTTCCAACTCACGAAGAGAAAAAGTACTTTAAATTATGGTTTTTCCTGTTTATTGCAGGATTCCCCGCACTTTTCACCATATACTAGGAAAATATTGGTAAAAACAGGCATTTTTCACGATATATTAGGAAAATATTTGTAAAACAATGTATTTTATCGTGAACCAACGATATATATAGGATACCAATTATTAAAGTCCATTTTTCAACGCCCGGAGAGAAAATGTACTTTAAATTATGGTTCTCCCTGTTTATTGAAGGATTCCATACCTTCTCACCATATACTAGGTAAATATTGGTAAAAACAATCATTTATCAGCTATTAGGATAATATTGGTAAGAACAGGGATTTCTGGCATAAACCTACGTTATTTTGAGATAAAGAACGACACAAATTTAAATTACCGACGTTTGAATACCAATAAGTGCCTTAAATCATGGTTTTCCCTGATTGTTGCAGGATTCCACACACTTTTCACCCTATTCTAGGGAAATATTGGTAAAACAATGTATTTTATCGTGAACTCATGATATTTAGAGGATACCAATTATAAAAGTCCATATTTCCAACTCACGAAGAGAAAAAGTACTTTAAATTATGGTTTTTCCTGTTTATTGCGGGATTCCCCGCACTTTTCACCATATACTAGGAAAATATTGGTAAAAACAGGCATTTTTCACCGTATATTAGGAAAATATTTATAAAACAATGTATTTTACGTGGACCCACGATATTTAGAGGATACCAATTATAAAAGACCATATTTCCAACTCACGAAGCGAGAAAGTACTTTAAATTATGGTTTTCCCTGTCTGTTGCAGGGTTCCACAAACTTCTCACCATATTCTAGGAAAATATTGGTAAAACAATGTATTTTATCGTGAATCCGCGATATTTAGACGATGCCAATTCTAAAAGTCCATATTTCCAACTCACGAAGAGAAAATGTACTTTCAATTATGGTTCTCCCTGTTTATTAAAGGATTCCAGGCTCTTTTCACCATATACTAGGAAAATATTGGTAAAAACAGGCATTTTTCACCATATATTAGGAAAATATTTATAAAACAATGTATTTTATCGTGAACCCACGATATTTAGAGGATACCAATTATAAAAGACCATATTTCCAACTCAAGAAGAGAAAAAATACTTTATATCATGGTTTTCCCTTTTTATTAAAGGATTCCAGGCACTTTTCACCATATTCTAGGAAAATATTGGTAAAAACAGGCATTTTTCACCATATATTAGGAAAATATTTAGAAAACAATGTATTTTATCGTAAACCCACGATATTTAGAGGATACCAATTATAAAAGACCATATTTCCAACTCAAGAAGAGAAAAAATACTTTATATCATGGTTTTCCCTGTTTATTAAAGGATTCCACGCACTTTTCACCATATACTAGGAAAATATTGGTAAAAACAGGCATTTTTCACCATATATTAGGAAAATATTTATAAAACAATGTATTTTATCGTGAACCCACGATATTTAGAGGATACCAATTATAAAAGACCATATTTCGAACTCACGAAGAGAAAAAGTACTTTAAATTATTGCTTTCGCTGTTTATTCCAGAATTCCACGCACTTTTCGCCATATACTAGTAAAATATTGGTAAAAACAATCATTTTTCACCGTATATTAGGATAATATTAGTAAGAACTGGGCTTGCTGCGATAAACCTACGTTATTTTGAGATAAAGAACGTAACAAATCTAAATTCCCGGCTTTTGAATGCCAATAAGTGCTTTAAATCGTGGTATTCCCTGTTTGTGGCAGGATTCCAAAAACTTTTCACCGTATACTTTGAAAATATTGATAAAACAATGTATTGTAATGTGGGATCTTAGTTATTTATTGAACAATGTGGGAATTAACTCAATTACTTTACTTTAGGATATTATTTGGATTAATAGATCAAACTCACATTACTTAAAATGATATATATAAGGTTTATTATCATGAATTCAATTATTATAAAGACGAGACACATATGTCTCGGTACCGGCTAGATTTACAAGATACACGTCGCGAGATTCGTGCGTATTAATAATCCTGATACAGGCAATTCAACGGGTCGCGCGCAGGCCAAATAATTATCTCCTACCTTCTGGAGTTTCACTCGGTGACGACGCTGACGGCAAGGCTCCACCAGGACCCTTGGCTCGTACATTCACACACACACTTTGAGCTCTTTGCGAGAGCTCAACGAACACAGCGAAACCAAGATAACAAAAGACTCTAAGTGCAAATAGACAACAACAGGCCAACACGCCATAAAATAATTTGTACCGTCAATTTGTTGAGGTTACTAAGTTTCTCTGGTGAATCGCGAACGCGTGTGTCCGATTTCACGGTCAGGCAGAGAGTGAGCGCCCTTCGTCCCGTCGCCCGCTCCGTCGATCGTCGCAGCGCTGTTGTCGATTCGCAGCTCGGCATGTCCGGCCGTTACATTTGGCAACGTCTCGGTCTTAGCACTTTTCCATAGCGGCAGCAGCAGGCTTTTGGTATGGCTGGGCCATGGTCACTTAGTGTGCAGCATATAGCCTCGAGACGTGCTTCATGTCCGACTCGGGGGCGTCCGAGCTACTCGGCTTCACGCCTCCGGAACCGATGACTCCTCGTTGTTGCTGTAGGTGCGGGCTCGGGCTGCTCTCGTTCATGTTTCGCGCGGTTTGCTATGTCCCGGTACTCGTATATCTCCTCACTCACGCACACATTCATACAGCCACTTTGGTCTTAGCTTCGCCTTGCCGGACTCTCGCCTGCTATAATATAACTCTCTCATAACTCCCCCCTCCTTAAACCGGACCTAGGATTTCGCAGAAGTCCGAAGGTACGGCCGCAAAATAGTTTTGGGAGAGTTATACCCGTGAGTTCGTTAATAGTAAAAAAAGTATTGACATCAAAAGTATGAGAGGAAAGAGAGAAAAAACTATATTAAACGGATGATCATAAATTTTAAAAGAGTACCGAAAATAGAGGGAAAGAATAAAAAAAAGATTAGTCGGCTTCTCTTGCCGTTTTTAGTCCCGTCTATTATTTCTCGGTACTTTGTTGCTGATCTCCGTAATTCTTACCTTGGTCTCGTTCTGCTCCGTTCATTCACTCTAAGAGGAATATTTAAATGTTGCATGCAGATATTTTAAAGACATGGTATGGTAAGTTACATAGACTTAGATTGGATCAGGCTTATGTGAGCTGTTCCCGAACCAGGCTTATCTTGGAGATTTGGCTTTACTAATCTCGGCCAACCACCGGCATAACCCCTTCGTCCCCGTCGCCATCCTTTCTCCTTTGCCGAGCTCTGGCTCGGGTATTGGGACCAGGTTGATGTTGGGAGGATTCGGCGGCTATGCCGGTAGAGGGTCGGTGTTCAGCCGTTCCGCTATCGAGCGGGACGGTTGAACCTGTGTTCTTACGAGGTCGCCCTCTCCTAGATCGCGTTATCTGGTTAGGTACCGACAAGTTTACTGATTCGCCGCGCTCAATCTCGGGAGTGACCTGATTCGGTACTGGCTCATCTAAAGCGGGAGTGTTTGGATCTGGTAAGTTGGTTTGCTTACATACCTTGAGCTTCAGGTCCTTGATGTGAGCCCTGCCGGCATTCTTCCCGTCCAGCGTCTCGAGCTCCACCACTACAGGTGAACGCAATTTAGTAATACGGTACGGGCCGTCAAATTTCTTGGCTAGTTTAGCTGCTACAAAATTAACAGCTGATGAAAGAATTTTCTTTCTTTTCCATACTAAATCGCCAATGTTAAATTTGAGCTCCCGTCTCGTAGCATTATAATATTTGGCCTGTTTTTCGGACGCTTCGAACTGAAATTTCGACACAAGGTCACGCAGTGCATGCAATCTCGATACGCGATTTTTCCATTGTTCTACGGAAATTTTTTCGATCGGTACGCTGATATTTTCCTCTCTCTCGATAGTATTGGGTAATCTAGGTTCCCTTCCTAAATTTAAAAAGGCCGGTGACCTTTTGGTCGAGGATTGTTCCGCAGTATTCATCGCGTACCGAAATTCTGGGAGGTGTTCGTCCCAGAGCCTATGATCGCTATCAAGGTAAGCTATTATGATTTGTTTCAGAGTCCTGTTTGCGCGTTCTACGGGATTCGCTTGTGCATGATAGGGCGGTACCGTCGTGTGCAAGATTTTATATTCCTCAGCTACTTGTACTAGTAGTTTATTTACAAACTCTGTACCGTTGTCGGTTACAAGCACTTTCGGTGTGCCGTATCTGCACAAGATCGTATCATGAAACGCTTTCTTAACGGTTTTACCCGTAGCCTTTCTTAACGGAACTATTTCTACCCACTTAGTAAAAAGATCTTGCAGTACTAACGCGTATACTGCACCGTTTTTACTCCGTGGTTGGGGACCTATTATATCCATGGCTACTGTCGTCCATGGCCCTTCTACAGTACGCAAGCCCATAAACCCAGCCGGCTTATTTTGGTCTACTTTAACTTGTTGACACGTCTCGCATTCCCGAACGTACTGTACCGTATCTTGCCATATACCTGGCCAATAATAGTCACGTGTCAGTCGTTTGTAAGTCTTATGTATGCCTAGGTGTCCCGCTTGCGGTTGGTCGTGGCATTCGCGTAGTGCTTTTTGCCTTAGTTCCGTCGGTAAGACTAATTTCCACGAGTCTAAGTCGTCGATTTCGAGTGAGTCTAGTAGCTGATCTTTATTATGAAAATAGATCCTACCCTCATGTACCATCCAATTCTTAAAGAGTTTTGGATGGGTTTCTATTGCCCTAATCCTCTTTTCGTACCACGCGTCGCTCGTTTCGGTAATCGCGGTGAGGCCTTCCGACTCGTCCTCAAACATACGCGATAGCGCGTCCGGTACGTAGTGTAGGCTACCCTTGCGGTGTTGTATATCGAAGTCATATTGAGCTAATTCCATCGCCCACCTCGCAACTCTACCCACTGGATTTTTCTGGCGATACATCCATTTTAGACTACTGTGGTCCGTAACTACCGTGAAATGGTAACCCTGTAAGTACTCGCGGTACTTCCTAATAGCCCAAACGACAGCGAGACACTCCCATTCGGTTACGGTATAATTTTTCTCGGCTTTATTCAAATTTCGACTCGCGTAGCATATTATACGCTCGTGACCATCTTGCACTTGCGTCAGTGCCGCGCCGAGACCTGTCGAGCATGCGTCGGTCTGGAGAGAGAATGGCAGTGAAAAATCAGGGCAAGCTAAGATAGGAGCAGTGGTGAGCTTCTCCTTCAAGGTATCCATTGCCTTCTGCTGTTCCTCTCCCCATTTCCAGCGTCTGCTCTTCTGTGTCAGCTCGTTTAGCGGTTCCGATATTTTCGCGAAATTATTTATAAAGCGACGATACCACGACGTCATTCCGGTAAATCTACGGAGCCCTTTTAAGTTTTTGGGGACCGGGTACTTTACAATAGCCTCTATTTTTTCCGGATCCGGTTGCAGCCCGTTAAAATTCACGATGTATCCCAGATATTTGACCTCGGTACAGCCAAAAATCGACTTCGCCCAATTCATTGTTAAGTTTGCTTGTTTTAGTCGAGTTATCACGATACGTAGCCAATGCAAATGTTCCTCGAACGTTTCAGAGACTATTACTATGTCGTCTAAATAACAATAGACTCTGCCATCCATTTCTGGCGTAATAATTCCATCCATCAGCCTCTGAAACGTTGCGGGGCTGTTACTAAGGCCGAAGGGTAGTCGCGTGAATTGGTATAATCCGCGACCCGGTATCGTGAATGCGGTATATTCTTTACTCGATTCTTCGAGCGGTACTTGAAAGTACGCTTGACTCAGATCTAAAGTACTAATATATCGCGCATTTCTTAATTTACTCAAAATTTCATTCATATTCGGAATTGGGTACGCGTCCTTTTTTGTAAGTTCATTGATTTTCCGAAAATCGATACACGGACGACGCGTTCCATCCGGTTTGGGGTGCATAACTACCGCACTTGACCACGGACTATTTGACGGTTCTATCACCCCTTCTTCTAGCAATTTATCCATTATTTGATACATTTCCTCCCGCACCTTAGGGGATACGGGGTAGTACGGCTGTTTGACAGGTTTCGCGCCCTGTACATCGATTGTATGCTTTGTGAGGTGTGTTAATCCTAGCTTTGGCTTTCCACTAGGTAGTAGTTCGTCCAATAGTCGTTGTAGTCTGTCTCTTTGTATGTCATCTAATTCGCATATTCCAGCTACCGATTCATTCTCTAAGTACGTGTCCCCTCCGACCCCGTCGAAAGACATGCACATACCGGTACTTAATTGCCACGTGCGCTCCCTGAAATTAATCGATATGTCGAATAATTCGAGCGCGTCCATCCCGAAGACGCAATCGTACGCTAGAGCTTTTACGAGACGAATGGCCATTTCGTTACTCGTACCATAAATACTAATCGGAACTCTAATTTGCCCTGAAATTTTCTCGAGTGACCCGTTAGCTAATGTAATAGTTCGCGCATCAGGTGTTTCGAAAACCCGGTCTCCGAACCTATCCGCGAACTTTGGACCGACGTACGTCCTAGACGCGCCTGAGTCCACCAAGGCGACTGCAGGTATCCCTGATGTCTCAATTCTTACGAAAAATCGCCTATCTTTTACGATTTCGGGCCCTAGGGGGTGGCAAAACTCAACAACATCTTGGAATTTTCCTAACTCTGCAGTCCCGCCGATGTTGTACTTGGTAGCTGGTTCTTCCATTAAAATTTTCTTCTCGACCTCTGAAGATGATCCCTCCGGTGATGTTGATTCTCGGTGTGACGTTTGACTAATTCGCTCTTCTGCGATTTTGGTGTGTCCCGGTACCGCACTGCTTATTTCTTCTACTTGAGTTGAATTTTTCTTGTCAGCTTCCATGACTTCAGTGTGGCCCTTTGGGTTCTCGTCGCACCAGAGATCAATTAAATTCTCCACCGGCTTGTTCAACGGAGCGTTGTTTTTGGCTGGAGACTTTTTCGTAGCAATAGCGGGACTTCTCGTCTCCTTTTGGTCTCGCTTCGCTAGTTTTCCGAAGGTTTTTCTCCGCGATCGTCGCTCTTCTCCATCTTCATCCCAGCCGGAGGTTTATGTTCCGGATTTGGTCTGGGTCTCTTTTCTGATGGGCATTCTCGAGCCCAATGGCCGAAACCTTGGCAGTTAAAGCATTTAATATCTGCTTTTGGCCTGCCACCTCGAGGTTTCCATTTCGGTCTCGTCTCGCCCCCATCTGGCTTGTTATCGGGACTTGCAGGTGTTGCATCGGCGTTGCTTCCCTCTTGTTGTCTTCGCACGTTCCATCTTGGCTTTCCTCTTTGAGTTGATTTTGACGAGCTAGCTTCATTTATTGCCGAGACATTATGTGAGTTCTGCCTACCAGGACAAATGCTAACTCCGGTAAAAATGAAAATTCTTTAGGTGGGGGTGGTTTATACTCTCGTTTTGCTAATATGGCGGCTTCGAATTCTTTACCTAATAGTTCTAAGTCGCGGAACGTGTGTACCGAGCGTCTATTTATTTTATCTCTGTATATCGGTTTTAAATTATTGTATGTCATCGAGACTTGATCTTCGAGCGGTGGTTGCGGATACAAGTATTTTAATATATGTCTATAGTTTGTGATAAAATCAATTACAGGTTCATTCTCTCCTTGTGTCCGCACCCGCGCCTCTTGTTGTACGCGAATCTGAAAATGCGGGTCGCCGTAATGTTCGCGAAAATCCGTAACGAAATCATTCCACGAATGCCACTTATGTTTTTCTAAGCGCGCCCACTTCGCAGCCATCCCCTCTAACAAATCAGACAAAGCTTCTAGTAAATCCGAATCTGTCACCCCGGTTCCGCTTCTACATTCTTCTATGCGACATAGAAATTCTTCCGCGCTAGAATCTGATCCGCCTTTAAATTTAATTTTCCAATCTCGAATAATTTTTCTCGGGTACGATAGCCACGGCGTTGTAAATGTAGAGCGATATGTGTCGCGGGCGTCTGGGATGTACGAAAAATTTCGTGGTGTTGTAATTGTCGCAGTTTCGTTTCTATTTCTATTTATCGGTGCTCTTAATTGTGTTGGCGTCGCGTCACGTGTCAGCAGTCCCGCTAATGAAAAAGGTGCTGTATAAGATATGTTTGTGTTAGCATGTATATGTAAGTCTCGTCTCTGTTCGTCTCGTTTTTCAGTCGGTACTGTCGATGGATGATTTTTGTATGTGTTCGTACGCTCATACACGTTTGGTGTCCGATCACTATTGTCAAACCTGCTCGACTCTAAACTATAGGTTAAGTTATTTAATTCACGTTCGAAACGCGACCGCGCGTGCGTTTCAGCGTTTGCTCTTGCTGTTGATGAAAGCGCGAAATTAACCCTTGGTACGAATGAGGGTGCATTACCATTTAACGCCCGATTATTAAAATTGTCCCGATTAGGTAGATTCCTATTTTCCTCAATAGGTTGTCTATTTTCGTCTGGTCCGTCTCTCGTATCGTCACGTAATTGTCGTGCGTCTGACCCTTGCCTCTGTTCCTCTGTATCACGTACCGACGGTACTACAGGATCTTCCCCAAAATCAATTAATGAGGCCTCTTGCCGTTCCAAAGGGGATTTCTCACCAATGCTGGTGAGCTTGTTGCATCGCACGACTGTTGAGGACATTCGCTTGGGGGGCGTTATGAGTTCTTCGCGACTCATTTGGTGTGCGAGCTCTTTCGCTGATTACCGTTTGTAATCTTTGCGAAAACTCGCAGGTAAAATTAAAATTTTGATCTGAAAGATCCCACGGGACTTCGTCGTATCCCCGTTGCATTGCTATAAATCGTTCTAATCTATCTGTTAGTTCTTCTATTTTTCCTTCAATACTGAGCGAATATTTGCTCAGTTGACTAATCAGATCAGGTACCGTTAAGTTTTCGACCCATACATTAATCGCGTATTGTGACTCGAATTGTGGTGTTTCGTTTAAAATCTCTTCCACGGTACGTTCCATTGTTCTAATTTAGTTAAAGTTAATAGTGATTATTCAAAAATTCTTTACGGATCGAAAGTTAAATTATTAATTATTGATAATTAAAAGAAACAAAAATTATATGTAAAAGCCGAAAAAGTTAAGCTGTATATATATATGTGAAATGTAAAAAAAAATTGAAATTATTAATCCCGAAAAAGAGAAAAAAAGAGAAAAAAAAAATATGTCTGAAGTTAATTTATTTATTATTATTTAGAGATTAAAAATTCGCAAAACAGAGAAAAAGAGAAAAAAAATAAATTGTAAGTCAGAAGTAATTATCCGAAATACTAAAGACTAACAATGGAACGTATTTAAAGCAATAGATGCAACTAAAAAAACAGCTACTTATTGACTTTTATTATCTTTCCGAAAAGAAAAAAAAATTAATTAACGTGTTATACTCGAAAGAAATTTTTAAAACAATTCTTTTGACTTAATGTAGTCCCGAAACACCAAAAATCGTTCACTGTATTTTATCAACACTCAAAAAAAATTACAAGTACCGCATCCGTTTAGTTGTTAAACTAAACTTAGCTTAAAAATTATTAGCGCGTTATTGGTTTAGAATAATTTACGGGACAAGAATTAATAAGAAAAAGATAATTAGAATTATTTACAGTTAATATTCAAGTTCACTTTCTTAACGCGTATAAATTATTCACGAAACTAACAGATAGATAAATTAACTACAAAACATTTAGAATATAGCATTGGATAAAAACCATCAATTCAAATAAATCATGCATTTTAGGGTAATCCTATACGGGACGCAATTGTCACAACGCATTGACAGTATTTCGGCGCTCCGGTACTGTGTGCGTGTGCTCGCAGCTGTGAGTCTATATGTGTATCGCTAGAGAGAGAGCATTAGAAGCAGCGCGTCGGCTGTCCTACCGCGGCTACTATAGCGCTTTCGGTGCGCGTGCCCTCGCGGCCGCCGTTGAGCCCTATGCCTGTCGTACTCTACGCAGGCGCTTGGCTCTCCCGTGTGCCGCGCCGTCACCGTGCCAAACTCCGAGCACAGGCCCTGCTGTCCCGTCGTTTCGCGCTCTCCACGCCTATGCGGACACTGTCTCTCTCGCTCGCAGCTCCCGCGCCGCTGAGACTCGCAACTACCGATGTGTATACGTTCGGCTCTCGGTAACACGCGCTGCCTTGACTATGCGTTCGGCCGGCCGAATGTTTACTTTCCGCCGTGCTCCGACTTTCCGTGACTTTGTTGTCGTCGCGCGTTATTATACGTACCGAGTATAATCTCTTTTCGAAACTTCTAGTTTACGCACTTTGAAAATTCTTAAGCCGAATATTATTTGTTCCGAAATGCCACGTCGAGTATTATTTCGCCCGAACCGTTACACTAATTTGCGCTTTCGAATTATTTAAACGTGGCTCGAATTTTTCTTTGTCGGAACGCTTACGATTTTCTAATTAACTTTTTATTTTTCGTTTCGGCACTTTCACTCCCGACCGCGAATTACAACGTGATTTTAACATTAGCATGCATGTCTTTCACGCGCAAAGAGAAATTTTTCCGGTACTATCGCATTTGTTAGAATTCGCGTATACCTGTATCATGACTATTAAAAACCCAGTTGAGGCGCCATTTGAAATGTGGGATCTTAGTTATTTATTGAACAATGTGGGAATTAAATCAATTACTTTACTTTAGGATATTATTTGGATTAATAGATCAAACTCACATTACTTAAAATGATATATATAAGGTTTATTATCATGAATTCAATTATTATAAAGACGAGACACATATGTCTCGGTACCGGCTAGATTTACAAGATACACGTCGCGAGATTCGTGCGTATTAATAATCCTGATACATGCAATTCAACGGGTCGCGCGCAGGCCAAATAATTATCTCCTACCTTCTGGAGTTTCACTCGGTGACGACGCTGACGGCAAGGCTCCACCAGGACCCTTGGCTCGTACATTCACACACACACTTTGAGCTCTTTGCGAGAGCTCAACGAACACAGCGAAACCAAGATAACAAAAGACTCTAAGTGCAAATAGATAACAACAGGCCAACACGCCATAAAATAATTTGTACCGTCAATTTGTTGAGGTTACTAAGTTTCTCTGGTGAAACGCGAACGCGTGTGTCCGATTTCACGGTCAGGCAGAGAGTGAGCGCCCTTCGTCCCGTCGCCCGCTCCGTCGATCGTCGCAGCGCTGTTGTCGATTCGCAGCTCGGCATGTCCGGCCGGTACATTTGGCAACGTCTCGGTCTTAGCACTTTTCCATAGCGGCAGCAGCAGGCTTTTGGTATGGCTGGGCCATGGCCATTTAGTGTGCAGCATATAGCCTCGAGACGTGCTTCATGTCCGACTCGGGGGCGTCCGAGCTACTCGGCTTCACGCCTCCGGAACCGATGACTCCTCGTTGTTGCTGTAGGTGCGGGCTCGGGCTGCTCTCGTTCATGTTTCGCGCGGTTTGCTATGTCCCGGTACTCGTATATCTCCTCACTCACGCACACATTTATACAGCCACTTTGGTCTTAGCTTCGCCTTGCCGGACTCTCGCCTGCTATAATATAACTCTCTCATAGTATCTTATCGTGAATCCACGATATTTAGAGTATACCAATTATAAAAGACCATATTTCCAACTCACGAATAGAAAAAGTACTTTATATCATGGTTTTCCCTGTTTATTAAAGGATTCCAGGCACTTTTCACCATATACTAGGAAAATATTGGTAAAAACAGGCATTTTTCACCATATATTAGGAAAATTTTATAAAACAATGTATTTTATCGTAAACCCACGATATTTAGAGGATACCAATTATAAAAGACCATATTTCCAACTCAAGAAGAGAAAAAATACTTTATATCATGGTTTTCCCTGTTTATTAAAGGATTCCAGGCACTTTTCACCATATACTAGGAAAATATTGGTAAAAAAAGGCATTTTTCACCATATATTAGGAAAATATTTATAAAACAATGTATTTTATCGTGAACCCACGATATTTAGAGGATACCAATTATAAAAGACCATATTTCCAACTCAAGAAGAGAAAAAATACTTTATATCATGGTTTTCCCTGTTTAATAAAGGATTCCAGGCACTTTTCACCATATACTAGGAAAATATTGGTAAAAACAGGCATTTTTCACCTTATATTAGGAAAATATTTATAAAACAATGTATTTTATCGTAAACCCACGATATTTATAGGATACCAATTATAAAAGACCATATTTCCAACTCAAGAAGAGAAAAAATACTTTATATCATGGTTTTCCCTGTTTATTAAAGGATTCCAGGCACTTTTCACCATATACTAGGAAAATATTGGTAAAAACAGGCATTTTTCACCATATATTAGGAAAATATTTATAAAACAATGTATTTTATCGTGAACCCACGATATTTAGAGGATACCAATTATAAAAGACCATATTTCCAACTCAAGAAGAGAAAAAATACTTTATATCATGGTTTGCCCTGTTTATTAAAGGATTCCACGCACTTTTCACAATATACTAGGAAAATATTGGTAAAAACAGGCATTTTTCACCATATATTAGGAAAATATTTATAAAACAATGTATTTTATCGTGAACCCACGATATTTAGAGGATACCAATTATAAAAGACCATATTTCCAACTCAAGAAGAGAAAAAATACTTTATATCATGGTTTTCCCTGTTTATTAAAGGATTCCAGGCACTTTTCACCATATACTAGGAAAATATTGATAAAAACAGGCATTTTTCACCATATATTAGGAAAGTATTTATAAAACAAAGTATTTTATCGTGAACCCACGATATTTAGAGGATACCAATTATAAAACACCATATTTCCAACTCAAGAAGAGAAAAATACTTTATATCATGGTTTTCCTGTTTATTAAAGGATTCCACGCACTTTTCACCATATACTAGGAAAATATTTGTAAAAACACATTTTTCACCATATATTAGGAAAATATTTATAAAACAATGTATTTTATCGTGAACCCACGATATTTAGAGGATACCAATTATAAAAGACCATATTTCCAACCCAAGAAGAGAAAAAATACTTTATATCATGGTTTTCCCTGTTTATTAAAGGATTCCACGCACTTGTCACCATATACTAGGAAAATATTGGTAAAAACAGGCATTTTTCACCATATATTAGGAAAATATTTATAAAACAATGTATTTGATCGTGAACCCACGATATTTAGAGAATACCAATTATAAAAGACCATATTTCCAACTCACGAAGAGAAAAAGTACTTTAAATTATTGTTTTCGCTGTTTATTCCAGGATTCCACGCACTTTTCGCCATATACTAGTAAAATATTGGTAAAAACAATCATTTCTCACCATATATTAGGATAATATTGGTAAGAACGTGGCTTGCTGGGATAAACCTA
Organism: Torymus aiolomorphi; assembly: GCA_036365515.1. Taxonomy (NCBI): domain Eukaryota; kingdom Metazoa; phylum Arthropoda; class Insecta; order Hymenoptera; family Torymidae; genus Torymus; species Torymus aiolomorphi. The sequence goes on from CM070873.1 coordinate 141,522,607, forward strand.
CGTTATTTTGAGATAAAGAACGTAACAAATCTATATTCCCGGCTTTTAAATGCCAATAAGTGCTTTAAATCGTGGTATTCCCTGCTTGTTGCAGGATTCCAAAAACTTTTCACCGTATACTTTGAAAATATTGATAAAACAATGTATCTTAACGAGAATCCACGATATTTAGAGTATACCAATTATAAAAGTCCATATTTTCAACCCCCGAAGAGAAATTGTACTTTAAATTATGGTTTTCCCTGTTTATTGAAGGATTCCATACACTTTTCACCATATACTAGGAAAATATTGGTAAAAACAGGCATTTTTCACCATATATTAGGAAAATATTTATAAAACAATATATTTTATCGTGAACCCACGATATTTAGAGGATACCAATTATAAAAGACCATATTTCCAACTCAAGAAGAGAAAAAATACTTTATATCATGGTTTTCCCTGTTTATTAAAGGATTCCATGCACTTTTCACCATATACTAGGAAAAATTGGTAAAAACAGGCGTTTTTCACCATATATTAGAAAAATATTTATAAAACAATGTATTTTATCGTGAACCCACGATATTTAGAGGATACCAATTATAAAAGACCATATTTCCAACTCAAGAAGAGAAAAAATACTTTATATCATGGTTTGCCCTGTTTATTAAAGGATTCCACGCACTTTTCACAATATACTAGGAAAATATTGGTAAAAACAGGCATTTTTCACCATATATTAGGAAAATATTTATAAAACAATGTATTTTATCGTGAACCCACGATATTTAGAGGATACCAATTATAAAAGACCATATTTCCAACTCAAGAAGAGAAAAAATACTTTATATCATGGTTTTCCCTGTTTATTAAAGGATTCCAGGCACTTTTCACCATATACTAGGAAAATATTGATAAAAACAGGCATTTTTCACCATATATTAGGAAAGTATTTATAAAACAAAGTATTTTATCGTGAACCCACGATATTTAGAGGATACCAATTATAAAACACCATATTTCCAACTCAAGAAGAGAAAAAATACTTTATATCATGGTTTTCCCTGTTTATTAAAGGATTCCACGCACTTTTCACCATATACTAGGAAAATATTTGTAAAAACAGGCATTTTTCACCATATATTAGGAAAATATTTATAAAACAATGTATTTTATCGTGAACCCACGATATTTAGAGGATACCAATTATAAAAGACCATATTTCCAACCCAAGAAGAGAAAAAATACTTTATATCATGGTTTTCCCTGTTTATTAAAGGATTCCACGCACTTTTCACCATATACTAGGAAAATATTGGTAAAAACAGGCATTTTTCACCATATATTAGGAAAATATTTATAAAACAATGTATTTGATCGTGAACCCACGATATTTAGAGAATACCAATTATAAAAGACCATATTTCCAACTCACGAAGAGAAAAAGTACTTTAAATTATTGTTTTCGCTGTTTATTCCAGGATTCCACGCACTTTTCGCCATATACTAGTAAAATATTGGTAAAAACAATCATTTCTCACCATATATTAGGATAATATTGGTAAGAACGTGGCTTGCTGGGATAAACCTACGTTATTTTGAGATAAAGAACGTAACAAATCTATATTCCCGGCTTTTAAATGCCAATAAGTGCTTTAAATCGTGGTATTCCCTGTTTGTTGCAGGATTCCAAAAACTTTTCACCGTATACTTTGAAAATATTGATAAAACAATGTATCTTAACGAGAATCCACGATATTTAGAGTATACCAATTATAAAAGTCCATATTTTCAACCCCGAAGAGAAATTGTACTTTAAATTATGGTTTTCCCTGTTTATTGAAGGATTCCATACACTTTTCACCATATACTAGGAAAATATTGGTAAAAACAGGCATTTTTCACCATATATTAGGAAAATATTTATAAAACAATATATTTTATCGTGAACCCACGATATTTAGAGGATACCAATTATAAAAGACCATATTTCCAACTCACGAATAGAAAAAGTACTTTAAATTATTGTTATCGCTGATTATTCCAGGATTCCACGCACTTTTCGCCATATACTAGAAATATATTGGTAAAAACAGGCATTTTTCACCATATATTAGGATAATATTGATAAGAACAGGGATTTCTGGCATAAACCTACGTTATTTTGAGGTTAAGAACGAAACAAATCTAAATTTCCGGCGTTTGAATGCCAATAAGTGCTTTAAATCATGGTTTTCCCTATTTGTTGCAGGAAACCACACACTTTTCACCATATTCTAGGAATATATTTGTAAAACAATGTATTTTATCGTAAACCCACGATATTTATAGTATACCAATTATAAAAGTCCATATTTCCAACTAACGAAGAGAAAAAGTATTTTAAATTATGGTTTTTCCTGTTTATTGCAGGATTCCACGCACTTTTCACCATATACTAGGAAAATATTGGTAAAAACAGGCATTTTTCACCATATATTAGGAAAATTTTATAAAACAATGTATTTTATCGTAAACCCACGATATTTAGAGGATACCAATTATAAAAGACCATATTTCCAACTCAAGAAGAGAAAAAAGACTTTATATCATGGTTTTCCCTGTTTATTAAAGGATTCCAGGCACTTTTCACCATATACTAGGAAAATATTGGTAAAAACAGGCATTTTTCACCATATATTAGGAAAATATTTATAAAACAATGTATTTTATCGTGAACCCACGATATTTAGAGGATACCAATTATAAAAGACCATATTTCCAACTCAAGAAGAGAAAAAATACTTTATATCATGGTATTCCCTGTTTATTAAAGGATTCCAGGCACTTTTCACCATACACTAGGAAAATATTGGTAAAAACAGGCATTTTTCACCATATATTAGAAAAATATTTATAAAACAATGTATTTTATCGTAAACCCACGATATTTAGAGGATACCAATTATAAAAGACCATATTTCCAACTCAAGAAGAGAAAAAATACTTTATATCATGGTTTTCCCTGTTTATTAAAGGATTCCAGGCACTTTTCACCATATACTAGGAAAATATTGGTAAAAACAGGCATTTTTCACCATATATTAGGAAAATGTTTATAAAACAATGTATTTTATCGTGAACCCACGATATTTAGAGGATACCAATTATAAAAGACCATATTTCCAACTCAAGAAGAGAAAAAATACTTTATATCATGGTTTTCCCTGTTTATTAAAGGATTCCAGGCACTTTTCACCATATACTAGGAAAATATTGATAAAAACAGGCATTTTTCACCATATATTAGGAAAGTATTTATAAAACAATGTATTTTATCGTGAACCCACGATATTTAGAGGATACCAATTATAAAAGACCATATTTCCAACTCAAGAAGAGAATAAATACTTTATATCATGGTTTTCCCTGTTTATTAAAGGATTCCACGCACTTTTCACCATATACTAGGAAAATATTGGTAAAAACAGGCATTTTTCACCATATATTAGGAAAATATTTATAAAACAATGTATTTTATCGTGAACCCACGATATTTAGAGGATACCAATTATAAAAGACCATATTTCCAACCCAAGAAGAGAAAAAATACTTTATATCATGGTTTTCCCTGTTTATTAAAGGATTCCACGCACTTTTCACCATATACTAGGAAAATATTGGTAAAAACAGGCATTTTTCACCATATATTAGGAAAATATTTATAAAACAATGTATTTGATCGTGAACCCACGATATTTAGAGAATACCAATTATAAAAGACCATATTTCCAACTCACGAAGAGAAAAAATACTTTATATCATGGTTTTCCCTGTTTATTAAAGGATTCCAGGCACTTTTCACCATATACTAGGAAAATATTGGTAAAAACAGGCATTTTTCACCATATATTAGGAAAATGTTTATAAAACAATGTATTTTATCGTGAACCCACGATATTTAGAGGATACCAATTATAAAAGACCATATTTCCAACTCAAGAAGAGAAAAAATACTTTATATCATGGTTTTCCCTGTTTATTAAAGGATTCCAGGCACTTTTCACCATATACTAGGAAAATATTGATAAAAACAGGCATTTTTCACCATATATTAGGAAAGTATTTATAAAACAATGTATTTTATCGTGAACCCACGATATTTAGAGGATATCAATTATAAAAGACCATATTTCCAACTCAAGAAGAGAAAAAATACTTTATATCATGGTTTTCCCTGTTTATTAAAGGATTCCACGCACTTTTCACCATATACTAGGAAAATATTGGTAAAAACAGGCATTTTTCACCATATATTAGGAAAATATTTATAAAACAATGTATTTTATCGTGAACCCATGATATTTAGAGGATACCAATTATAAAAGACCATATTTCCAACCCAAGAAGAGAAAAAATACTTTATATCATGGTTTTCCCTGTTTATTAAAGGATTCCACGCACTTTTCACCATATACTAGGAAAATATTGGTAAAAACAGGCATTTTTCACCATATATTAGAAAAAATATTTATAAAACAATGTATTTGATCGTGAACCCACGATATTTAGAGAATACCAATTATAAAAGACCATATTTCCAACTCACGAAGAGAAAAAGTACTTTAAATTATTGTTTTCGCTGTTTATTCCAGGATTCCACGCACTTTTCGCCATATACTAGTAAAATATTGGTAAAAACAATCATTTCTCACCATATATTAGGATAATATTGGTAAGAACGTGGCTTGCTGGGATAAACCTACGTTATTTTGAGATAAAGAACGTAACAAATCTATATTCCCGGCTTTTAAATGCCAATAAGTGCTTTAAATCGTGGTATTCCCTGTTTGTTGCAGGATTCCAAAAACTTTTCACCGTATACTTTGAAAATATTGATAAAACAATGTATCTTAACGAGAATCCACGATATTTAGAGTATACCAATTATAAAAGTCCATATTTTCAACCCCCGAAGAGAAATTGTACTTTAAATTATGGTTTTCCCTGTTTATTGAAGGATTCCATACACTTTTCACCATATACTAGGAAAATATTGGTAAAAACAGGCATTTTTCACCATATATTAGGAAAATATTTATAAAACAATATATTTTATCGTGAACCCACGATATTTAGAGGATACCAATTATAAAAGACCATATTTCCAACTCACGAATAGAAAAAGTACTTTAAATTATTGTTATCGCTGATTATTCCAGGATTCCACGCACTTTTCGCCATATACTAGAAATATATTGGTAAAAACAGGCATTTTTCACCATATATTAGGATAATATTGATAAGAACAGGGATTTCTGGCATAAACCTACGTTATTTTGAGGTTAAGAACGAAACAAATCTAAATTTCCGGCGTTTGAATGCCAATAAGTGCTTTAAATCATGGTTTTCCCTATTTGTTGCAGGAAACCACACACTTTTCACCATATTCTAGGAATATATTTGTAAAACAATGTATTTTATCGTAAACCCACGATATTTATAGTATACCAATTATAAAAGTCCATATTTCCAACTAACGAAGAGAAAAAGTACTTTAAATTATGGTTTTTCCTGTTTATTGCAGGATTCCACGCACTTTTCACCATATACTAGGAAAATATTGGTAAAAACAGGCATTTTTCACCATATATTAGGAAAATTTTATAAAACAATGTATTTTATCGTAAACCCACGATATTTAGAGGATACCAATTATAAAAGACCATATTTCCAACTCAAGAAGAGAAAAAATACTTTATATCATGGTTTTCCCTGTTTATTAAAGGATTCCAGGCACTTTTCACCATATACTAGGAAAATATTGGTAAAAACAGGCATTTTTCACCATATATTAGGAAAATATTTATAAAACAATGTATTTTATCGTGAACCCACGATATTTAGAGGATACCAATTATAAAAGACCATATTTCCAACTCAAGAAGAGAAAAAATACTTTATATCATGGTTTTCCCTGTTTATTAAAGGATTCCAGGCACTTTTCACCATATACTAGGAAAATATTGGTAAAAACAGGCATTTTTCACCATATATTAGGAAAATATTTATAAAACAATGTATTTTATCGTGAACCCACGATATTTAGAGGATACCAATTATAAAAGACCATATTTCCAACTCAAGAAGAGAAAAAATACTTTATATCATGGTTTTCCCTGTTTATTAAAGGATTCCAGGCACTTTTCACCATATACTAGGAAAATATTGGTAAAAACAGGCATTTTTCACCATATATTAGGAAAATATTTATAAAACAATGTATTTTATCGTGAACCCACGATATTTAGAGGATACCAATTATAAAAGACCATATTTCCAACTCACGAAGAGAAAAAGTACTTTAAATATATGGTTTTCCCTGTTTATTAAAGGATTCCAGGCACTTTTCACCATATACTAGGAAAATATTGGTAAAAACAATCATTTTTCACCATATATTAGGATAATATTGGTAAGAACTGGGCTTGCTGGGATAAACCTACGTTATTTTGAGATAAAGAACGTAACAAATCTAAATTCCCGACTTTTGAATGCCAATAAGTGCTTTAAATCGTGGTATTCCCTGTTTGTTGCAGGATTCCAAAAACTTTTCACCGTATACTTTGATAATATTGATAAAACAATGTATCTTATCGTGAATCCACGATATTTAGAGGCTGCCAATTATAAAAGTCCATATTTTCAACTCAAGAAGAGAAAAAATACTTTAAATCATGGTTTTCCCTGTTTATTAAAGGATTCCAGGCACTTTTCACCATATACTAGGAAAATATTGGTAAAAACAGGCATTTTTCACCATATATTAGGAAAATATTTATAAAACAATATATTTTATCGTGAACCCACGATATTTAGAGGATACCAATTATAAAAGACCATATTTCCAACTCACGAAGAGAAAAAGTACTTAAAATTATGGTTTTCGCTGTTTATTCCAGGATTCCACGCACTTTTCGCCATATACTAGAAATATATTGGTAAAAACAGGCATTTTTCACCATATATTAGGATAATATTGATAAGAACAGGGATTTCTGGCATAAACCTACGTTATTTTGAGGTTAAGAACGAAACAAATCTAAATTTCCGGCGTTTGAATGCCAATAAGTGCTTTAAATCATGGTTTTCCCTATTTGTTGCAGGAAACCACACACTTATCACCATATTCTAGGAATATATTTGTAAAACAATGTATTTTATCGTAAACCCACGATATTTATAGTATACCAATTATAAAAGTACATATTTCCAACTAACGAAGAGAAAAAGTACTTTAAATTATGGTTTTTCCTGTTTATTGCAGGATTCCACGCACTTTTCACCATATACTAGGAAAATATTGGTAAAAACAGGCATTTTTCACCATATATTAGGAAAATATTTATAAAACAATGTATTTTATCGTAAACCCACGATATTTAGAGGATACCAATTATAAAAGATCATATTTCCAACTCAAGAAGAGAAAAAATACTTTATATCATGGTTATCCCTGTTTATTAAAGGATTCCAGGCACTTTTCACCATTTACTAGGAAAATATAGGTAAAAACAGGCATTTTTCACCATATATTAGGAAAATATTTATAAAACAATGTATTTTATTCTGACCCCACGATATTTAGTGGATACCAATTATAAAAGACCATATTTCCAACTCAAGAAGAGAAAAAATACTTTATATCATGGTTTTCCCTGTTTATTAAAGGATTCCAGGCACTTCTCACCATATACTAGGAAAATATTGGTAAAAACAGGCATTATTCACCATATATTAGGAACATATTTATAAAACAATATATTTTATCGTGAACCCACGATATTTATAGTATACCAATTATAAAAGTCCATATTTCCAACTCACGAAGAGAAAAAGTACTTTAAATTATGGTTTTTCCTGTTTATTGCAGGATTCCACGCACTTTTCACCAAATACTAGGAAAATATTGGTAAAAACAGGCATTTTTCGCCATATATTAGGAAAATATTTATAAAACAATGTATTTTATCGTGAACCCACGATATTTAAAGGATACCAATTATAATAGACCATATTTCCAACTCAAGAAGAGAAAAAATACTTTATATCATGGTTTTCCCTGTTTATTAAAGGATTCCACGCACTTTTCACCATATACTAGGAAAATATTGGTAAAAACAGGCATTTTTCACCATATATTAGGAAAATATTTATAAAACAATGTATTTTATCGTCAACCCACGATATTTAGAGTATACCAATTATAAAAGTCCATATTTTCAACCCCCGAAGAGAAATTGTACTTTAAATTATGGTTTTCCCTGTTTATTGAAGGATTCCATACACTTTTCACCATATACTAGGAAAATATTGGTAAAAACAGGCATTTTTCACCATATATTAGGAAAATATTTATAAAACAATATATTTTATCGTGAACCCACGATATTTAGAGGATACCAATTATAAAAGACCATATTTCCAACTCACGAATAGAAAAAGTACTTTAAATTATTGTTATCGCTGATTATTCCAGGATTCCACGCACTTTTCGCCATATACTAGAAATATATTGGTAAAAACAGGCATTTTTCACCATATATTAGGATAATATTGATAAGAACAGGGATTTCTGGCATAAACCTACGTTATTTTGAGGTTAAGAACGAAACAAATCTAAATTTCCGGCGTTTGAATGCCAATAAGTGCTTTAAATCATGGTTTTCCCTATTTGTTGCAGGAAACCACACACTTTTCACCATATTCTAGGAATATATTTGTAAAACAATGTATTTTATCGTAAACCCACGATATTTATAGTATACCAATTATAAAAGTCCATATTTCCAACTAACGAAGAGAAAATGTACTTTAAATTATGGTTTTTCCTGTTTATTGCAGGATTCCACGCACTTTTCACCATATACTAGGAAAATATTGGTAAAAACATGCATTTTTCACCATATATTAGGAAAATTTTATAAAACAATGTATTTTATCGTAAACCCACGATATTTAGAGGATACCAATTATAAAAGACCATATTTCCAACTCAAGAAGAGAAAAAATACTTTATATCATGGTTTTCCCTGTTTATTAAAGGATTCCAGGCACTTTTCACCATATACTAGGAAAATATTGGTAAAAACAGGCATTTTTCACCATATATTAGGAAATTATTTATAAAACAATGTATTTTATCGTGAACCCACGATATTTAGAGGATACCAATTATAAAAGACCATATTTCCAACTCAAGAAGAGAAAAAATACTTTATATCATGGTATTCCCTGTTTATTAAAGGATTCCAGGCACTTTTCACCATACACTAGGAAAATATTGGTAAAAACAGGCATTTTTCACCATATATTAGGAAAATATTTATAAAACAATGTATTTTATCGTAAACCCACGATATTTAGAGGATACCAATTATAAAAGACCATATTTCCAACTCAAGAAGAGAAAAAATACTTTATATCATGGTTTTCCCTGTTTATTAAAGGATTCCAGGCACTTTTCACCATATACTAGGAAAATATTGGTAAAAACAGGCATTTTTCACCATATATTAGAAAAATATTTATAAAACAATGTATTTTATCGTAAACCCACGATATTTAGAGGATACCAATTATAAAAGATCATATTTCCAACTCAAGAAGAGAAAAAATACTTTATATCATGGTTATCCCTGTTTATTAAAGGATTCCAGGCACTTTTCACCATTTACTAGGAAAATATAGGTAAAAACAGGCATTTTTCACCATATATTAGGAAAATATTTATAAAACAATGTATTTTATTCTGAACCCACGATATTTAGTGGATACCAATTATAAAAGACCATATTTCCAACTCAAGAAGAGAAAAAATACTTTATATCATGGTTTTCCCTGTTTATTAAAGGATTCCAGGCACTTCTCACCATATACTAGGAAAATATTGGTAAAAACAGGCATTATTCACCATATATTAGGAACATATTTATAAAACAATATATTTTATCGTGAACCCACGATATTTATAGTATACCAATTATAAAAGTCCATATTTCCAACTCACGAAGAGAAAAAGTACTTTAAATTATGGTTTTTCCTGTTTATTGCAGGATTCCACGCACTTTTCACCAAATACTAGGAAAATATTGGTAAAAACAGGCATTTTTCGCCATATATTAGGAAAATATTTATAAAACAATGTATTTTATCGTGAACCCACGATATTTAAAGGATACCAATTATAATAGACCATATTTCCAACTCAAGAAGAGAAAAAATACTTTATATCATGGTTTTCCCTGTTTATTAAAGGATTCCACGCACTTTTCACCATATACTAGGAAAATATTGGTAAAAACAGGCATTTTTCACCATATATTAGGAAAATATTTATAAAACAATGTATTTTATCGTCAACCCACGATATTTAGAGTATACCAATTATAAAAGTCCATATTTTCAACCCCCGAAGAGAAATTGTACTTTAAATTATGGTTTTCCCTGTTTATTGAAGGATTCCATACACTTTTCACCATATACTAGGAAAATATTGGTAAAAACAGGCATTTTTCACCATATATTAGGAAAATATTTATAAAACAATATATTTTATCGTGAACCCACGATATTTAGAGGATACCAATTATAAAAGACCATATTTCCAACTCACGAATAGAAAAAGTACTTTAAATTATTGTTATCGCTGATTATTCCAGGATTCCACGCACTTTTCGCCATATACTAGAAATATATTGGTAAAAACAGGCATTTTTCACCATATATTAGGATAATATTGATAAGAACAGGGATTTCTGGCATAAACCTACGTTATTTTGAGGTTAAGAACGAAACAAATCTAAATTTCCGGCGTTTGAATGCCAATAAGTGCTTTAAATCATGGTTTTCCCTATTTGTTGCAGGAAACCACACACTTTTCACCATATTCTAGGAATATATTTGTAAAACAATGTATTTTATCGTAAACCCACGATATTTATAGTATACCAATTATAAAAGTCCATATCTTCAACTAACGAAGAGAAAATGTACTTTAAATTATGGTTTTTCCTGTTTATTGCAGGATTCCACGCACTTTTCACCATATACTAGGAAAATATTGGTAAAAACATGCATTTTTCACCATATATTAGGAAAATTTTATAAAACAATGTATTTTATCGTAAACCCACGATATTTAGAGGATACCAATTATAAAAGACCATATTTCCAACTCAAGAAGAGAAAAAATACTTTATATCATGGTTTTCCCTGTTTATTAAAGGATTCCAGGCACTTTTCACCATATACTAGGAAAATATTGGTAAAAACAGGCATTTTTCACCATATATTAGGAAATTATTTATAAAACAATGTATTTTATCGTGAACCCACGATATTTAGAGGATACCAATTATAAAAGACCATATTTCCAACTCAAGAAGAGAAAAAATACTTTATATCATGGTATTCCCTGTTTATTAAAGGATTCCAGGCACTTTTCACCATACACTAGGAAAATATTGGTAAAACAGGCATTTTTCACCATATATTAGGAAAATATTTATAAAACAATGTATTTTATCGTAAACCCACGATATTTAGAGGATACCAATTATAAAAGACCATATTTCCAACTCAAGAAGAGAAAAAATACTTTATATCATGGTTTTCCCTGTTTATTAAAGGATTCCAGGCACTTTTCACCATATACTAGGAAAATATTGGTAAAAACAGGCATTTTTCACCATATATTAGAAAAATATTTATAAAACAATGTATTTTATCGTAAACCCACGATATTTAGAGGATACCAATTATAAAAGACCATATTTCCAACTCAAGAAGAGAAAAAATACTTTATATCATGGTTTTCCCTGTTTATTAAAGGATTCCAGGCACTTCTCACCATATACTAGGAAAACATTTTTAAAAACAGGCATTTTTCACCATATATTAGGAAAATGTTTATAAAACAATGTATTTTATCGTGAACCCACGATATTTAGAGGATACCAATTATAAAAGACCATATTTCCAACTCAAGAAGAGAAAAAATACTTTATATCATGGTTTTCCCTGTTTATTAAAGGATTCCAGGCACTTTTCACCATATACTAGGAAAATATTGATAAAAACAGGCATTTTTCACCATATATTAGGAAAGTATTTATAAAACAATGTATTTTATCGTGAACCCACGATATTTAGAGGATACCAATTATAAAAGACCATATTTCCAACTCAAGAAGAGAAAAAATACTTTATATCAAGGTTTTCCCTGTTTATTAAAGGATTCCACGCACTTTTCACCATATACTAGGAAAATATTGGTAAAAACAGGCATTTTTCACCATATATTAGGAAAATATTTATAAAACAATGTATTTTATCGTGAACCCACGATATTTAGAGGATACCAATTATAAAAGACCATATTTCCAACCCAAGAAGAGAAAAAGTACTTTAAATTATTGTTTTCGCTGTTTATTCCAGGATTCCACGCACTTTTCGCCATATACTAGTAAAATATTGGTAAAAACAATCATTTTTCACCATATATTAGGATAATATTGGTAAGAACGTGGCTTGCTGGGATAAACCTACGTTATTTTGAGATAGAGAACGTAACAAATCTAAATTCCCGGCTTTTAAATGCCAATAAGTGCTTTAAATCGTGGTATTCCCTGTTTGTTGCAGGATTCCAAAAACTTTTCACCGTATACTTTGAAAATATTGATAAAACAATGTATCTTAACGAGAATCCACGATATTTAGAGTATACCAATTATAAAAGTCCATATTTTCAACCCCCGAAGAGAAATTGTACTTTAAATTATGGTTTTCCCTGTTTATTGAAGGATTCCATACACTTTTCACCATATACTAGGAAAATATTGGTAAAAACAGGCATTTTTCACCATATATTGGGAAAATATTTATAAAACAATATATTTTATCGTGAACCCACGATATTTAGAGGATACCAATTATAAAAGACCATATTTCCAACTCACGAATAGAAAAAGTACTTTAAATTATTGTTATCGCTGATTATTCCAGGATTCCACGCACTTTTCGCCATATACTAGAAATATATTGGTAAAAACAGGCATTTTTCACCATATATTAGGATAATATTGATAAGAACAGGGATTTCTGGCATAAACCTACGTTATTTTGAGGTTAAGAACGAAACAAATCTAAATTTCCGGCGTTTGAATGCCAATAAGTGCTTTAAATCATGGTTTTCCCTATTTGTTGCAGGAAACCACACACTTTTCACCATATTCTAGGAATATATTTGTAAAACAATGTATTTTATCGTAAACCCACGATATTTATAGTATACCAATTATAAAAGTCCATATTTCCAACTAACGAAGAGAAAAAGTACTTTAAATTATGGTTTTTCCTGTTTGTTGCAGGATTCCACGCACTTTTCACCATATACTAGGAAAATATTGGTAATTACAGGCATTTTCCACCATATATTAGGAAAATATTTATAAAACAATGTATTTTATCGTAAACCCACGATATTTAGAGGATACCAATTATAAAAGATCATATTTCCAACTCAAGAAGAGGACAAATACTTTATATCATGGTTTTCCCTGTTTATTAAAGGATTCCAGGCACTTTTCACCATATACTAGGAAAATATAGGTAAAAACAGGCATTTTTCGCCATATATTAGGAAAATATTTATAAAACAATGTATTTTATCGTGAACCCACGATATTTAGAGGATACCAATTATAAAAGACCATATTTCCAACTCAAGAAGAGAAAAAATACTTTATATCACGGTTTTCCCTGTTTATTAAAGGATTCCAGGCACTTTTCACCATATACTAGGAAAATATTGGTAAAAACAGGCATTTTTCACCATATATTAGGAAAATATTTATGAAACAATGTATTTTGTCGTGAACCCACGATATTTAGAGGATACCAATTATAAAAGACCATATTTCCAACCCAAGAAGAGAAAAAATACTTTATATCATGGTTTTCCCTGTTTATTAAAGGATTCCACGCACTTTTCACCATATACTAGGGAAATATTGGTAAAAACAGGCATTTTTCACCATATATTAGGAAAATATTTATAAAACAATGTATTTTATCGTGAACCCACGATATTTACAGAATACCAATTATAAAAGACCATATTTCCAACTCACGAAGAGAAAAAGTACTTTAAATTATTGTTTTCGCTGTTTATTCCAGGATTCCACGCACTTTTCGCCATATACTAGTAAAATATTGGTAAAAACAATCATTTTTCACCATATATTAGGATAATATTGGTAAGAACGTGGCTTGCTGGGATAAACCTACGTTATTTTGAGATAGAGAACGTAACAAATCTAAATTCCCGGCTTTTAAATGCCAATAAGTGCTTTAAATCGTGGTATTCCCTGTTTGTTGCAGGATTCCAAAAACTTTTCACCGTATACTTTGAAAATATTGATAAAACAATGTATCTTAAAGAGAATACACGATATTTAGAGTATACCAATTATAAAAGTCCATATTTTCAACCCCCGAAGAGAAATTGTACTTTAAATTATGGTTTTCCCTGTTTATTGAAGGATTCCATACACTTTTCACCATATACTAGGAAAATATTGGTAAAAACAGGCATTTTTCACCATATATTAGGAAAATATTTATAAAACAATATATTTTATCGTGAACCCACGATATTTAGAGGATACCAATTATAAAAGACCATATTTCCAACTCACGAATAGAAAAAGTACTTTAAATTATTGTTATCGCTGATTATTTCAGGATTCCACGCACTTTTCGCCATATACTAGAAATATATTGGTAAAAACAGGCATTTTTCACCATATATTAGGATAATATTGATAAGAACAGGGATTTCTGGCATAAACCTACGTTATTTTGAGGTTAAGAACGAAACAAATCTAAATTTCCGGCGTTTGAATGCCAATAAGTGCTTTAAATCATGGTTTTCCCTATTTGTTGCAGGAAACCACACACTTTTCACCATATTCTAGGAATATATTTGTAAAACAATGTATTTTATCGTAAACCCACGATATTTATAGTATACCAATTATAAAAGTCCATATTTCCAACTAACGAAGAGAAAAAGTACTTTAAATTATGGTTTTTCCTGGTTATTGCAGGATTCCACGCACTTTTCACCATATACTAGGAAAATATTGGTAATTACAGGCATTTTTCACCATATATTAGGAAAATATTTATAAAACAATGTATTTTATCGTAAACCCACGATATTTAGAGGATAACAATTATAAAAGATCATATTTCCAACTCAAGAAGAGGACAAATACTTTATATCATGGTTTTCCCTGTTTATTAAAGGATTTCAGGCACTTTTCACCATATACTAGGAAAATATAGGTAAAAACAGGCATTTTTCACCATATATTAGGAAAATATTTATAAAACAATGTATTTTATTCTGAACCCACGATATTTAGTGGATACCAATTATAAAAGACCATATTTCCAACTCAAGAAGAGAAAAAATACTTTATATCACGGTTTTCCCTGTTTATTAAAGGATTCCAGGCACTTTTCACCATATACTAGGAAAATATTGGTAAAAACAGGCATTTTTCACCATATATTAGGAAAATATTTATGAAACAATGTATTTTGTCGTGAACCCACGATATTTAGAGGACACCAATTATGAAAGACCATATTTCCAACTCAAGAAGAGAAAAAATACTTTATATCATGGTTTTCCCTGTTTATTAAAGGATTCCAGGCACTTCTCACCATATACTAGGAAAATATTGGTAAAAACAGGCATTATTCACCATATATTAGGAAAATATTTATAAAACAATGTATTTTATCGTGAACCCACGATATTTATAGTATACCAATTATAAAAGTCCATATTTCCAACTCACGAAGAGAAAAAGTACTTTAAATTATGGTTTTT
This sequence comes from Torymus aiolomorphi, assembly GCA_036365515.1. Taxonomy (NCBI): domain Eukaryota; kingdom Metazoa; phylum Arthropoda; class Insecta; order Hymenoptera; family Torymidae; genus Torymus; species Torymus aiolomorphi. The sequence continues at coordinate 141,538,535 of CM070873.1, forward strand.
CCTGTTTATTGCAGGATTCCACGCACTCTTCACCATATACTAGGAAAATATTGGTAAAAACAGGCATTTTTCACCATATATTAGGATAATATTTATAAAACAATGTATTTTATCGTAAACCCACGATATTTATAGGATACCAATTATAAAAGACCATATTGCCAACTCAAGAAGAGAAAAAATACTTTATATCATGGTTTTCCCTGTTTATTAAAGGATTCCAGGCACTTTTCACCATATACTAGGAAAATATTGGTAAAAACAGGCATTTTTCACCATATATTAGGAAAATATTTATGAAACAATGTATTTTGTCGTGAACCCACGATATTTAGAGGATACCAATTATGAAAGACCATATTTCCAACTCAAGAAGAGAAAAAATACTTTATATCATGGTTTTCCCTGTTTATTAAAGGATTCCAGGCACTTTTCACCATATACTAGGAAAATATTGGTAAAAACAGGCATTTTTCACCATATATTAGGAAAATATTTATAAAACAATGTATTTTATCGTGAACCCACGATATTTAGAGGATACCAATTATAAAAGTCCATATTTCCAACTCACGAAGAGAAAAAGTACTTTAAATTATGGTTTTTCCTGTTTATTGCAGGATTCCACGCACTTTTCACCATATACTAGGAAAATATTGGTAAAAACAGGCATTTTTCACCATATATTAGGATAATATTTATAAAACAATGTATTTTATCGTAAACCCACGATATTTATAGGATACCAATTATAAAAGACCATATTGCCAACTCAAGAAGAGAAAAAATACTTTATATCATGGTTTTCCCTGCTTATTAAAGGATTCCACGCACTTTTCACCATATACTAGGAAAATATTGGTAAAAACAGGCATTTTTCACCATATATTAGTAAAATATTTATAAAACAATGTATTTTATCGTGAACCCACGATATTTAGAGGATACGAATTATAAAAGACCATATTTCCAACTCAAGAAGAGAAAAAATACTTTATATCATGGTTTTCCCTGTTTATTAAAGGATTCCAGGCACTTTTCACCATATACTAGGAAAATATTGGTAAAAACAGGCATTTTTCACCATATACTAGGAAAATATTTATAAAACAATGTATTTTATCGTAAACCCACGATATTTAGAGGATACCAATTATAAAAGACCATATTTCCAACTCAAGAAGAGAAAAAATACTATATATCATGGTTTTCCCTGTTTATTAAAGGATTCCAGGCACTTTTCACCATATACTAGGAAAATATTGGTAAAAACAGGCATTTTTCGCCATATATTAGGAAAATATTTATAAAACAATGTATTTTATCGTGAACCCACGATATTTAAAGGATACCAATTATAAAAGACCATATTTCCAACTCAAGAAGAGAAAAAATACTTTATATCATGGTTTTCCCTGTTTATTAAAGGATTCCACGCACTTTTCACCATATACTAGGAAAATATTGGTAAAAACAGGCATTTTTCACCATATATTAGGAAAATATTTATAAAACAATGAATTTTATCGTGAACCCACGATATTTAGAGGATACCAATTATAAAAGACCATATTTCCAACCCAAGAAGAGAAAAAATACTTTATATCATGGTTTTCCCTGTTTATTAAAGGATTCCACGCACTTTTCACCATATACTAGGGAAATATTGGTAAAAACAGGCATTTTTCACCATATATTAGGAAAATATTTATAAAACAATGTATTTTATCGTGAACCCACGATATTTAGAGAATACCAATTATAAAAGACCATATTTCCAACTCACGAAGAGAAAAAGTACTTTAAATTATTGTTTTCGCTGTTTATTCCAGGATTCCACGCACTTTTCGCCATATACTAGTAAAATATTGGTAAAAACAATCATTTTTCACCATATATTAGGATAATATTGGTAAGAACGTGGCTTGCTCGGATAAACCTACGTTATTTTGAGATAGAGAACGTAACAAATCTAAATTCCCGGCTTTTAAATGCCAATAAGTGCTTTAAATCGTGGTATTCCCTGTTTGTTGCAGGATTCCAAAAACTTTTCACCGTATACTTTGAAAATATTGATAAAACAATGTATCTTAACGAGAATCCACGATATTTAGAGTATACCAATTATAAAAGTCCATATTTTCAACCCCCGAAGAGAAATTGTACTTTAAATTATGGTTTTCCCTGTTTATTGAAGGATTCCATACACTTCTCACCATATACTAGGAAAATATTGGTAAAAACAGGCATTTTTCACCATATATTAGGAAAATATTTATAAAACAATATATTTTATCGTGAACCCACGATATTTAGAGGATACCAATTATAAAAGACCATATTTCCAACTCACGAATAGAAAAAGTACTTTAAATTATTGTTATCGCTGATTATTCCAGGATTCCACGCACTTTTCGCCATATACTAGAAATATATTGGTAAAAACAGGCATTTTTCACCATATATTAGGATAATATTGATAAGAACAGGGATTTCTGGCATAAACCTACGTTATTTTGAGGTTAAGAACGAAACAAATCTAAATTTCCGGCGTTTGAATGCCAATAAGGGCTTTAAATCATGGTTTTCCCTATTTGTTGCAGGAAACCACACACTTTTCACCATATTCTAGGAATATATTTGTAAAACAATGTATTTTATCGTAAACCCACGATATTTATAGTATACCAATTATAAAAGTCCATATTTCCAACTAACGAAGAGAAAAAGTACTATAATTATGGTTTTTCCTGTTTATTGCAGGATTCCACGCACTTTTCACCATATACTAGGAAAATATTGGTAAAAACAGGCATTTTTCACCATATATTAGGAAAATATTTATAAAACAATGTATTTTATCGTAAACCCACGATATTTAGAGGATACCAATTATAAAAGATCATATTTCCAACTCAAGAAGAGAAAAAATACTTTATATCATGGTTTTCCCTGTTTATTAAAGGATTCCAGGCACTTTTCACCATATACTATGAAAATATTGGTAAAAACAGGCATTTTTCACCATATATTAGGAAAATATTTATGAAACAATGTATTTTGTCGTGAACCCACGATATTTAGAGGATACCAATTATGAAAGACCATATTTCCAACTCAAGAAGAGAAAAAATACTTTATATCATGGTTTTCCCTGTTTATTAAAGGATTCCAGGCACTTCTCACCATATACTAGGAAAATATTGGTAAAAACAGGCATTATTCACCATATATTAGGAAAATATTTATAAAACAATGTATTTTATCGTGAACCCACGATATTTATAGTATACCAATTATAAAAGTCCATATTTCCAACTCACGAAGAGAAAAACTACTTTAAATTATGGTTTTTCTGTTTATTGCAGGATTCCACGCACTTTTCACCATATACTAGGAAAATATTGGTAAAAACAGGCATTTTTCACCATATATTAGGATAATATTTATAAAACAATGTATTTTATCGTAAACCCACGATATTTCTAGGATACCAATTATAAAAGACCATATTGCCAACTCAAGAAGAGAAAAAATACTTTATATCATGGTTTTCCCTGTTTATTAAAGGATTCCAGGCACTTTTCACCATATACTGGGAAAATATTGGTAAAAACAGGCATTTTTCACCATATATTAGGAAAATATTTATAAAACAATGTATTTTATCGTGAACCCACGATATTTAGAGGATACGAATTATAAAAGACCATATTTCCAACTCAAGAAGAGAAAAAATACTTTATATCATGGTTTTCCCTGTTTATTAAAGGATTCCAGGCACTTTTCACCATATACTAGGAAAATATTGGTAAAAACAGGCATTTTTCACCATATACTAGGAAAATATTTATAAAACAATGTATTTTATCGTAAACCCACGATATTTAGAGGATACCAATTATAAAAGACCATATTTCCAACTCAAGAAGAGAAAAAATACTTTATATCATGGTTTTCCCTGTTTATTAAAGGATTCCAGGCACTTTTCACCATATACTAGGAAAATATTGGAAAAAACAGGCATTTTTCACCATATATTAGAAAAATATTTATAAAACAATGTATTTTATCGTAAACCCACGATATTTAGAGGATACCAATTATAAAAGACCATATTTCCAACTCAAGAAGAGAAAAAATACTTTATATCATGGTTTTCCCTGTTTATTAAAGGATTCCAGGCACTTTTCACCATATACTAGGAAAATATTGGTAAAAACAGGCATTTTTCACCATATATTAGGAAAATGTTTATAAAACAATGTATTTTATCGTGAACCCACGATATTTAGAGGATACCAATTATAAAAGACCATATTTCCAACTCAAGAAGAGAAAAAATACTTTATATCATGGTTTTCCCTGTTTATTAAAGGATTCCAGGCACTTTTCACCATATACTAGGAAAATATTGATAAAAACAGGCATTTTTCACCATATATTAGGAAAGTATTTATAAAACAATGTATTTTATCGTGAACCCACGATATTTAGAGGATACCAATTATAAAAGACCATATTACCAACTCAAGAAGAGAAAAAATACTTTATATCATGGTTTTCCCTGTTTATTAAAGGATTCCACGCACTTTTCACCATATACTAGGAAAATATTGGTAAAAACAGGCATTTTTCACCATATATTAGGAAAATATTTATAAAACAATGTATTTTATCGTGAACCCACGATATTTAGAGGATACCAATTATAAAAGACCATATTTCCAACCCAAGAAGAGAAAAAATACTTTATATCATGGTTTTCCCTGTTTGTTAAAGGATTCCACGCACTTTTCACCATATACTAGGAAAATATTGGTAAAAACAGGCATTTTTCACCATATATTAGGAAAATATTTATAAAACAATGTATTTGATCGTGAACCCACGATATTTAGAGAATACCAATTATAAAAGACCATATTTCCAACTCACAAAGAGAAAAAGTACTTTAAATTATTGTTTTCGCTGTTTATTCCAGGATTCCACGCACTTTTCGCCATATACTAGTAAAATATTGGTAAAAACAATCATTTTTCACCATATATTAGGATAATATTGGTAAGAACGTGGCTTGCTGGGATAAACCTACGTTATTTAGAGATAAAGAACGTAACAAATCTAAATTCCCGGCTTTTAAATGCCAATAAGTGCTTTAAATCGTGGTATTCCCTGTTTGTTGCAGGATTCCAAAAACTTTTCACCGTATACTTTGAAAATATTGATAAAACAATGTATCTTAACGAGAATCCACGATATTTTGAGTATACCAATTATAAAAGTCCATATTTTCAACCCCCGAAGAGAAATTGTACTTTAAATTATGGTTTTCCCTGTTTATTGAAGGATTCCATACACTTTTCACCATATACTAGGAAAATATTGGTAAAAACAGGCATTTTTCACCATATATTAGGAAAATATTTATAAAACAACATATTTTATCGTGAACCCACGATATTTAGAGGATACCAATTATAAAAGACCATATTTCCAACTCACGAATAGAAAAAGTACTTTAAATTATTGTTATCGCTGATTATTCCAGGATTCCACGCACTTTTCGCCATATACTAGAAATATATTGGTAAAAACAGGCATTTTTCACCATATATTAGGATAATATTGATAAGAACAGGGATTTCTGGCATAAACCTACGTTATTTTGAGGTTAAGAACGAAACAAATCTAAATTTCCGGCGTTTGAATGCCAATAAGTGCTTTAAATCATGGTTTTCCCTATTTGTTGCAGGAAACCACACACTTTTCACCATATTCTAGGAATATATTTGTAAAACAATGTATTTTATCGTAAACCCACGATATTTATAGTATACCAATTATAAAAGTCCATATTTCCAACTAACGAAGAGAAAAAGTATTTTAAATTATGGTTTTTCCTGTTTATTGCAGGATTCCACGCACTTTTCACCATATACTAGGAAAATATTGGTAAAAACAGGCATTTTTCACCATATATTAGGAAAATTTTATAAAACAATGTATTTTATCGTAAACCCACGATATTTAGAGGATCAATTATAAAAGACCATATTTCCAACTCAAGAAGAGAAAAAATACTTTATATCATGGTTTTCCCTGTTTATTAAAGGATTCCAGGCACTTTTCACCATATACTAGGAAAATATTGGTAAAAACAGGCATTTTTCACCATATATTAGGAAAATATTTATAAAACAATGTATTTTATCGTGAACCCACGATATTTAGAGGATACCAATTATAAAAGACCATATTTCCAACTCAAGAAGAGAAAAAATACTTTATATCATGGTATTCCCTGTTTATTAAAGGATTCCAGGCACTTTTCACCATACACTAGGAAAATATTGGTAAAAACAGGCATTTTTCACCATATATTAGAAAAATATTTATAAAACAATGTATTTTATCGTAAACCCACGATATTTAGAGGATACCAATTATAAAAGACCATATTTCCAACTCAAGAAGAGAAAAACTACTTTATATCATGGTTTTCCCTGTTTATTAAAGGATTCCAGGCACTTTTCACCATATACTAGAAAAGGAAAATATTGGTAAAAACAGGCATTTTTCACCATATATTAGGAAAATGTTTATAAAACAATGTATTTTATCGTGAACCCACGATATTTAGAGGATACCAATTATAAAAGACCATATTTCCAACTCAAGAAGAGAAAAAATACTTTATATCATGGTTTTCCCTGTTTATTAAAGGATTCCAGGCACTTTTCACCATATACTAGGAAAATATTGATAAAAACAGGCATTTTTCACCATATATTAGGAAAGTATTTATAAAACAATGTATTTTATCGTGAACCCACGATATTTAGAGGATACCAATTATAAAAGACCATATTTCCAACTCAAGAAGAGAATAAATACTTTATATCATGGTTTTCCCTGTTTATTAAAGGATTCCACGCACTTTTCACCATATACTAGGAAAATATTGGTAAAAACAGGCATTTTTCACCATATATTAGGAAAATATTTATAAAACAATGTATTTTATCGTGAACCCACGATATTTAGAGGATACCAATTATAAAAGACCATATTTCCAACCCAAGAAGAGAAAAAATACTTTATATCATGGTTTTCCCTGTTTATTAAAGGATTCCACGCACTTTTCACCATATACTAGGAAAATATTGGTAAAAACAGGCATTTTTCACCATATATTAGGAAAATATTTATAAAACAATGTATTTGATCGTGAACCCACGATATTTAGAGAATACCAATTATAAAAGACCATATTTCCAACTCACGAAGAGAAAAAATACTTTATATCATGGTTTTCCCTGTTTATTAAAGGATTCCAGGCACTTTTCACCATATACTAGGAAAATATTGGTAAAAACAGGCATTTTTCACCATATATTAGGAAAATGTTTATAAAACAATGTATTTTATCGTGAACCCACGATATTTAGAGGATACCAATTATAAAAGACCATATTTCCAACTCAAGAAGAGAAAAAATACTTTATATCATGGTTTTCCCTGTTTATTAAAGGATTCCAGGCACTTTTCACCATATACTAGGAAAATATTGATAAAAACAGGCATTTTTCACCATATATTAGGAAAGTATTTATAAAACAATGTATTTTATCGTGAACCCACGATATTTAGAGGATATCAATTATAAAAGACCATATTTCCAACTCAAGAAGAGAAAAAATACTTTATATCATGGTTTTCCCTGTTTATTAAAGGATTCCACGCACTTTTCACCATATACTAGGAAAATATTGGTAAAAACAGGCATTTTTCACCATATATTAGGAAAATATTTATAAAACAATGTATTTTATCGTGAACCCATGATATTTAGAGGATACCAATTATAAAAGACCATATTTCCAACCCAAGAAGAGAAAAAATACTTTATATCATGGTTTTCCCTGTTTATTAAAGGATTCCACGCACTTTTCACCATATACTAGGAAAATATTGGTAAAAACAGGCATTTTTCACCATATATTAGGAAAATATTTATAAAACAATGTATTTGATCGTGAACCCACGATATTTAGAGAATACCAATTATAAAAGACCATATTTCCAACTCACGAAGAGAAAAAGTACTTTAAATTATTGTTTTCGCTGTTTATTCCAGGATTCCACGCACTTTTCGCCATATACTAGTAAAATATTGGTAAAAACAATCATTTTTCACCATATATTAGGATAATATTGGTAAGAACGTGGCTTGCTGGGATAAACCTACGTTATTTTGAGATAAAGAACGTAACAAATCTATATTCCCGGCTTTTAAATGCCAATAAGTGCTTTAAATCGTGGTATTCCCTGTTTGTTGCAGGATTCCAAAAACTTTTCACCGTATACTTTGAAAATATTGATAAAACAATGTATCTTAACGAGAATCCACGATATTTAGAGTATACCAATTATAAAAGTCCATATTTTCAACCCCGAAGAGAAATTGTACTTTAAATTATGGTTTTCCCTGTTTATTGAAGGATTCCATACACTTTTCACCATATACTAGGAAAATATTGGTAAAAACAGGCATTTTTCACCATATATTAGGAAAATATTTATAAAACAATATATTTTATCGTGAACCCACGATATTTAGAGGATACCAATTATAAAAGACCATATTTCCAACTCACGAATAGAAAAAGTACTTTAAATTATTGTTATCGCTGATTATTCCAGGATTCCACGCACTTTTCGCCATATACTAGAAATATATTGGTAAAAACAGGCATTTTTCACCATATATTAGGATAATATTGATAAGAACAGGGATTTCTGGCATAAACCTACGTTATTTTGAGGTTAAGAACGAAACAAATCTAAATTTCCGGCGTTTGAATGCCAATAAGTGCTTTAAATCATGGTTTTCCCTATTTGTTGCAGGAAACCACACACTTTTCACCATATTCTAGGAATATATTTGTAAAACAATGTATTTTATCGTAAACCCACGATATTTATAGTATACCAATTATAAAAGTCCATATTTCCAACTAACGAAGAGAAAAAGTACTTTAAATTATGGTTTTTCCTGTTTATTGCAGGATTCCACGCACTTTTCACCATATACTAGGAAAATATTGGTAAAAACAGGCATTTTTCACCATATATTAGGAAAATTTTATAAAACAATGTATTTTATCGTAAACCCACGATATTTAGAGGATACCAATTATAAAAGACCATATTTCCAACTCAAGAAGAGAAAAAATACTTTATATCATGGTTTTCCCTGTTTATTAAAGGATTCCAGGCACTTTTCACCATATACTAGGAAAATATTGGTAAAAACAGGCATTTTTCACCATATATTAGGAAAATATTTATAAAACAATGTATTTTATCGTGAACCCACGATATTTAGAGGATACCAATTATAAAAGACCATATTTCCAACTCAAGAAGAGAAAAAATACTTTATATCATGGTATTCCCTGTTTATTAAAGGATTCCAGGCACTTTTCACCATACACTAGGAAAATATTGGTAAAAACAGGCATTTTTCACCATATATTAGGAAAATGTTTTTATAAAACAATGTATTTTATCGTAAACCCACGATATTTAGAGGATACCAATTATAAAAGACCATATTTCCAACTCAAGAAGAGAAAAAATACTTTATATCATGGTTTTCCCTGTTTATTAAAGGATTCCAGGCACTTTTCACCATATACTAGGAAAATATTGGTAAAAACAGGCATTTTTCACCATATATTAGAAAAATATTTATAAAACAATGTATTTTATCGTAAACCCACGATATTTAGAGGATACCAATTATAAAAGACCATATTTCCAACTCAAGAAGAGAAAAAATACTTTATATCATGGTTTTCCCTGTTTATTAAAGGATTCCAGGCACTTTTCACCATATACTAGGAAAATATTGGTAAAAACAGGCATTTTTCACCATATATTAGGAAAATGTTTATAAAACAATGTATTTTATCGTGAACCCACGATATTTAGAGGATACCAATTATAAAAGACCATATTTCCAACTCAAGAAGAGAAAAAATACTTTATATCATGGTTTTCCCTGTTTATTAAAGGATTCCACGCACTTTTCACCATATACTAGGAAAATATTGATAAAAACAGGTATTTTTCACCATATATTAGGAAAATATTTATAAAACAATGTATTTTATCGTGAACCCACGATATTTAGAGGATACCAATTATAAAAGACCATATTTCCAACCCAAGAAGAGAAAAAATACTTTATATCATGGTTTTCCCTGTTTATTAAAGGATTCCACGCACTTTTCACCATATACTAGGAAAATATTGGTAAAAACAGGCATTTTTCACCATATATTAGGAAAATATTTATAAAACAATGTATTTGATCGTGAACCCACGATATTTAGAGAATACCAATTATAAAAGACCATATTTCCAACTCACGAAGAGAAAAAGTACTTTAAATTATTGTTTTCGCTGTTTATTCCAGGATTCCACGCACTTTTCGCCATATACTAGTAAAATATTGGTAAAAACAATCATTTTTCACCATATATTAGGATAATATTGGTAAGAACGTGGCTTGCTGGGATAAACCTACGTTATTTAGAGATAAAGAACGTAACAAATCTAAATTCCCGGCTTTTAAATGCCAATAAGTGCTTTAAATCGTGGTATTCCCTGTTTGTTGCAGGATTCCATAAACTTTTCACCGTATACTTTGAAAATATTGATAAAACAATGTATCTTAACGAGAATCCACGATATTTAGAGTATACCAATTATAAAAGTCCATATTTTCAACCCCCGAAGAGAAATTGTACTTTAAATTATGGTTTTCCCTGTTTATTGAAGGATTCCATACACTTTTCACCATATACTAGGAAAATATTGGTAAAAACAGGCATTTTTCACCATATATTAGGAAAATATTTATAAAACAATATATTTTATCGTGAACCCACGATATTTAGAGGATACCAATTATAAAAGACCATATTTCCAACTCACGAATAGAAAAAGTACTTTAAATTATTGTTATCGCTGATTATTCCAGGATTCCACGCACTTTTCGCCATATACTAGAAATATATTGGTAAAAACAGGCATTTTTCACCATATATTAGGATAATATTGATAAGAACAGGGATTTCTGGCATAAACCTACGTTATTTTGAGGTTAAGAACGAAACAAATCTAAATTTCCGGCGTTTGAATGCCAATAAGTGCTTTAAATCATGGTTTTCCCTATTTGTTGCAGGAAACCACACACTTATCACCATATTCTAGGAATATATTTGTAAAACAATGTATTTTATCGTAAACCCACGATATTTATTGTATACCAATTATAAAAGTACATATTTCCAACAAACGAAGAGAAAAAGTACTTTAAATTATGGTTTTTCCTGTTTATTGCAGGATTCCACGCACTTTTCACCATATACTAGGAAAATATTGGTAAAAACAGGCATTTTTCACCATATATTAGGAAAATATTTATAAAACAATGTATTTTATCGTAAACCCACGATATTTAGAGGATACCAATTATAAAAGATCATATTTCCAACTCAAGAAGAGAAAAAATACTTTATATCATGGTTATCCCTGTTTATTAAAGGATTCCAGGCACTTTTCACCATTTACTAGGAAAATATAGGTAAAAACAGGCATTTTTCACCATATATTAGGAAAATATTTATAAAACAATGTATTTTATTCTGAACCCACGATATTTAGAGGATACCAATTATAAAAGACCATATTTCCAACTCAAGAAGAGAAAAAATACTTTATATCATGGTTTTCCCTGTTTATTAAAGGATTCTAGGCACTTTTCACCATATACTAGGAAAATATTGGTAATAACAGGCATTTTTCACCATATATTAGGAAAATATTTATAAAACAATGTATTTTATCGTGAACCCACGATATTTAGAGGATACCAATTATAAAAGACCATATTTCCAACTCAAGAAGAGAAAAAATACTTTATATCATGGTTTTCCCTGTTTATTAAAGGATTCCACGCACTTTTCACCATATACTAGGAAAATATTGGTAAAAACAGGCATTTTTCACCATATATTAGGAAAATATTTATAAAACAATGTATTTTATCGTCAACCCACGATATTTAGAGTATACCAATTATAAAAGTCCATATTTTCAACCCCCGAAGAGAAATTGTACTTTAAATTATGGTTTTCCTGTTTATTGAAGGATTCCATACACTTTTCACCATATACTAGGAAAATATTGGTAAAAACAGGCATTTTTCACCATATATTAGGAAAATATTTATAAAACAATATATTTTATCGTGAACCCACGATATTTAGAGGATACCAATTATAAAAGACCATATTTCCAACTCACGAATAGAAAAAGTACTTTAAATTATTGTTATCGCTGATTATTCCAGGATTCCACGCACTTTTCGCCATATACTAGAAATATATTGGTAAAAACAGGCATTTTTCACCATATATTAGGATAATATTGATAAGAACAGGGATTTCTGGCATAAACCTACGTTATTTTGAGGTTAAGAACGAAACAAATCTAAATTTCCGGCGTTTGAATGCCAATAAGTGCTTTAAATCATGGTTTTCCCTATTTGTTGCAGGAAACCACACACTTTTCACCATATTCTAGGAATATATTTGTAAAACAATGTATTTTATCGTAAACCCACGATATTTATAGTATACCAATTATAAAAGTCCATATTTCCAACTAACGAAGAGAAAATGTACTTTAAATTATGGTTTTTCCTGTTTATTGCAGGATTCCACGCACTTTTCACCATATACTAGGAAAATATTGGTAAAAACATGCATTTTTCACCATATATTAGGAAAATTTTATAAAACAATGTATTTTATCGTAAACCCACGATATTTAGAGGATACCAATTATAAAAGACCATATTTCCAACTCAAGAAGAGAAAAAATACTTTATATCATGGTTTTCCCTGTTTATTAAAGGATTCCAGGCACTTTTCACCATATACTAGGAAAATATTGGTAAAAACAGGCGTCTTCACCATATATTAGGAAATTATTTATAAAACAATGTATTTTATCGTGAACCCACGATATTTAGAGGATACCAATTATAAAAGACCATATTTCCAACTCAAGAAGAGAAAAAATACTTTATATCATGGTATTCCCTGTTTATTAAAGGATTCCAGGCACTTTTCACCATACACTAGGAAAATATTGGTAAAAACAGGCATTTTTCACCATATATTAGGAAAATATTTATAAAACAATGTATTTTATCGTAAACCCACGATATTTAGAGGATACCAATTATAAAAGACCATATTTCCAACTCAAGAAGAGAAAAAATACTTTATATCATGGTTTTCCCTGTTTATTAAAGGATTCCAGGCACTTTTCACCATATACTAGGAAAATATTGGTAAAAACAGGCATTTTTCACCATATATTAGAAAAATATTTATAAAACAATGTATTTTATCGTAAACCCACGATATTTAGAGGATACCAATTATAAAAGACCATATTTCCAACTCAAGAAGAGAAAAAATACTTTATATCATGGTTTTCCCTGTTTATTAAAGGATTCCAGGCACTTCTCACCATATACTAGGAAAACATTTTTAAAAACAGGCATTTTTCACCATATATTAGGAAAATGTTTATAAAACAATGTATTTTATCGTGAACCCACGATATTTAGAGGATACCAATTATAAAAGACCATATTTCCAACTCAAGAAGAAAGAATACTTTATATCATGGTTTTCCCTGTTTATTAAAGGATTCCAGGCACTTTTCACCATATACTAGGAAAATATTGATAAAAACAGGCATTTTTCACCATATATTAGGAAAGTATTTATAAAACAATGTATTTTATCGTGAACCCACGATATTTAGAGGATACCAATTATAAAAGACCATATTTCCAACTCAAGAAGAGAAAAAATACTTTATATCAAGGTTTTCCTGTTTATTAAAGGATTCCACGCACTTTTCACCATATACTAGGAAAATATTGGTAAAAACAGGCATTTTTCACCATATATTAGGAAAATATTTATAAAACAATGTATTTTATCGTGAACCCACGATATTTAGAGGATACCAATTATAAAAGACCATATTTCCAACTCAAGAAGAGAAAAAGTACTTTAAATTATTGTTTTCGCTGTTTATTCCAGGATTCCACGCACTTTTCGCCATATACTAGTAAAATATTGGTAAAAACAATCATTTTTCACCATATATTAGGATAATATTGGTAAGAACGTGGCTTGCTGGGATAAACCTACGTTATTTTGAGATAGAGAACGTAACAAATCTAAATTCCCGGCTTTTAAATGCCAATAAGTGCTTTAAATCGTGGTATTCCCTGTTTGTTGCAGGATTCCAAAAACTTTTCACCGTATACTTTGAAAATATTGATAAAACAATGTATCTTAACGAGAATCCACGATATTTAGAGTATCCCAATTATAAAAGTCCATATTTTCAACCCCCGAAGAGAAATTGTACTTTAAATTATGGTTTTCCTTGTTTATTGAAGGATTCCATACACTTTTCACCATATACTAGGAAAATATTGGTAAAAACAGGCATTTTTCACCATATATTAGGAAAATATTTATAAAACAATATATTTTATCGTGAACCCACGATATTTAGAGGATACCAATTATAAAAGACCATATTTCCAACTCACGAATAGAAAAAGTACTTTAAATTATTGTTATCGCTGATTATTCCAGGATTCCACGCACTTTTCGCCATATACTAGAAATATATTGGTAAAAACAGGCATTTTTCACCATATATTAGGATAATATTGATAAGAACAGGGATTTCTGGCATAAACCTACGTTATTTTGAGGTTAAGAACGAAACAAATCTAAATTTCCGGCGTTTGAATGCCAATAAGTGCTTTAAATCATGGTTTTCCCTATTTGTTGCAGGAAACCACACACTTTTCACCATATTCTAGGAATATATTTGTAAAACAATGTATTTTATCGTAAACCCACGATATTTATAGTATACCAATTATAAAAGTCCATATTTCCAACTAACGAAGAGAAAAAGTACTTTAAATTATGGGTTTTCCTGTTTATTGCAGGATTCCACGCACTTTTCACCATATACTAGGAAAATATTGGTAAAAACAGGCATTTTTCACCATATATTAGGAAAATATTTATAAAACAATGTATTTTATCGTAAACCCACGATATTTAGAGGATACCAATTATAAAAGATCATATTTCCAACTCAAGAAGAGAAAAAATACTTTATATCATGGTTTTCCCTGTTTATTAAAGGATTCCAGGCACTTTTCACCATATACTAGGAAAATATAGGTAAAAACAGGCATTTTTCACCATATATTAGGAAAATATTTATAAAACAATGTATTTTATCGTGAACCCACGATATTTAGAGGATACCAAATATAAAAGACCATATTTCCAACTCAAGAAGAGAAAAAATACTTTATATCATGGTTTTCCCTGTTTATTAAAGGATTACAGGCACTTTTCACCATATACTAGGAAAATATTGGTAAAAACAGGCATTTTCACCATATATTAGGAAAATATTTATAAAACAATGTATTTTATCGTAAACCGACGATATTTAGAGGATACCAATTATAAAAAACCATATTTCCAACTCAAGAAGAGAAAAAATACTTTATATCATGCTTTCCCTGTTTATTAAAGGATTCCAGGCACTTTTCACCATATACTAGGAAAATATTGGTAAAAACAGGCATTTTTCACCATATATCAGGAAAATATTTATAAAACAATGTATTTTATCGTGAACCCACGATATTTATAGTATACCAAGTATAAAAGTCCATATTTCCAACTCACGAAGAGAAAAAGTACTTTAAATTATGGTTTTTCCGGTTTATTGCAGGATTCCACGCACTTTTCACCATATACTAGGAAAATATTGGTAAAAACAGGCATTTTTCACCATATATCGGTAAAATATTGCTAAAAACATGGATATTTTGCTAAAAACATGGATAAATAGGTAAAATATTGCTAAAAACGTGAATTTTTCACCATATATCGGTAAAATATTGCAAAAACATGGATATTTCGGTAAAATATTGCTAAAAACATGGATATTTCGGTAAAATATTGCTAAAAACATGGATAAATAGGTAAAATATTGCTAAAAACATGGATAAATAGGTAAAATATTGCTAAAAACATGGATTTTTCACCATATATCGGTAAAATATTGCTAAAAACATTGATATTTCGGTAAAGTATTGCTAAAAACATGGATAAATAGGTAAAATATTGCTAAAAACATGGATTTTTCACCATATATCGGTAAAATATTGCTAAAAACATGGATATTTCGGTAAAATATTGCTAAGAACATGGATAAATCTTTAAAATATTGCTAAAAACATGGTTTTTTCGGTAAAATATTGCTAAAAACATGGATATTTCGGTAAAATATTGCTAAAAACATGGATATTTCGGTAAAATATTGCCAAAAACATGGATATTTCGGTAAAATATTGCTAAAAACATAGATAAATAGGTAAAATATTGCTAAAAACATGAATTTTTCACTATATATCGGTAAAATATTGCTAAAAACATGGTTTTATCGGTAAAATATTGCGAAAAACATGGATATTTCGTTAAAATATTGCAAAAAACATGGATATTACGGTAAAATATTGCTAAAAACATGGACATTTCGGTATAATATTGCTAAAAACATGGATAAATAGGTAAAATATTACTAAAAACATGGATTTTTCACCATATATCGGTAAAATATTGCTAAAAACATGGATAAATAGGTAAAATATTGCTAAAAACATGGATAAATAGGTAACATATTGCTAAAAACATGGATTTTTCACCATATATCGGTAAAATATTGCTAAAAACATGGATATTTCGGTAAAATATTGCTAAAAACTTGGATATTTCGGTAAAATATTGCTAAAAACATGGATTTTTCACCATATATCGGTAAAATATTGCTAAAAACATGGATAAATCTTTAAAATATTGCTAAAAACATGGTTTTTTCGGTAAAATATTGCTAAAAACATGGATATTTCGGTAAAATATTGCTAAAAACATGGATAAATAGGTAAAATATTACTAAAAACATGGATTTTTCACCATATATCGGTAAAATATTGCTAAAAACATGGATAAATAGGTAAAATATTGCTAAAAACATGGATTTTTCACCATATATCGGTAAAATATTGCTAAAAACATAGATATTTCAGTAAAATATTGCTAAAAACATGGATAAATAGGTAAAATATTGCTAAAAACATGGATTTTTCACCATATATCGGTAAAATATTGCTAAAAACATGGATATTTCGGCAAAATATTGCTAAAAACATGGATAAATCTTTAAAATATTGCTAAAAACATGCTTTTATCTGTAAAATATTGCCAAAAACATGGATATTTCGGTAAAATATTGCCAAAAACGTGGATTTTTCAGCATATGTCGGTAAAATATTGCTAAAAACATGGATATTTCTTTAAAATATTGCTAAAATCATGGATAAATAGGTAAAATATTGCTAAAAACATGTAAGGGACAATGTATATGAGCGCCGTGCTGTGCTGCGCCGCATTATAGCTCCGCGGCGTGTGGCGTCGCGCCGCTCTCGTCGCCGCGCCGTTGCCTTTGCTCCCCCTACTATGCGCCCGGAGCTCTCTCTTTCTCTCTCTCTCTCTCTCTCTCTCTCAAGCTAACCGACGATATACGTATAGGCATCGACAACAGACAACTGACGTTACTGCTACTGTTCGACTTCAGCAAAGCCTTCGACACCATCTCACCAACAGTGCTTCTGCGTAAGCTCTGTCGGCTGGGGTTCTCCAGGGCAGCTCTCCTGTGGATTCAATCATATCTGAAAGGACGTACCCAGATAGTCACCTCAAATAGCAAAGGTAACTCTGACTGGTTAGAAACCAATCTGGGAGTTCCACAGGGATCTGTCCTGGGTCCACTGCATTTTTGTCTCTACGTTAACGACTTACGTGACGTACTTGACGGTAATACTATCAGACATATATTTTACGCAGATGACCTTCAAATCTACATACACACGACAAAAGACGAAATTCTGGAGGGTATTGATCGGCTGTCCCATGCGGCGCAAATGGTGGCTGAATGGGCGGCGAACTCGGGCCTGCACCTCATTGCTGGTAAGACCAAAGCCATTGTATTCGGCTCCAGGATAGGAGTTAATCATATAAACTCATTAGATCTGCCAGGTATTGGTGTGCGGCCTGGAGAACACATCCCGTTCAGTAGCGAAGTTGCGAGTCTCGGTGTTACACTGGATAGTAAATTAACATGGAAACCGCACATTGACCAACTCACAAAGAAAGTCAATAAAGCCTTATACAGTTTGCGGTTTATTAGGGCGCGTACCGCCGAGATTCTCCGCAAAAGATTAGTCGAGTCCCTAGTTCAACCCCACCTTGACTACTGTATGGTGGTCTACTTGGACGCGTCTGACGAACAGCGAGCGAGAGTGCAAAGATTGAGCAATTCATGTGTGAGGTACGTTACTGGGGCTAGGAGGGATGAGCATATCACCCCCTACTTGAGACATCTGGGCTGGCTCCGTATGGACTCACGCAGATTCTACTTCGCAGCCCTGCTACTATATAAAATAATTCGGATGCGTGAGCCCAGTTACTTGGCTGCCTTTTTTACGGTGCACAAGCCTAGGCCAACAAGCAGGGGAGTGCAGCCGGAGCTTGCTTTCCCTGCCTTGAACTATAAGACGGGTGATAGAGCGTTTCTGGCTCAGTGTGCCCGCTTTTGGAACTCCCTCCCCCCCTCCCTGGGCTATCTTCCATCACTTTCATCATTCAAGAGGGCTGTGCGCCAACACCTGCTTGATCTCGACGCCTAGCCTCTCTATAAGGATGCTTAGAGCTGCCAGTGCGGGGACCTTTATCTAGTTTAGTATTAGACTGCGGATTAACTTTGATCTGTGATTTTTTGACTAAGCGGCTGTGATACCTTACTGTGATATTTTATGAAATGGTTAATGTATAACTGTAATATTTTCCTTTTAGCGTATAGTACCAGCTGTGATATTTTCTCTAGTTTTATTTATTTATTTTGTTTTAATGAAGGGTCCTCGTGATTTTTAATGATTTTTATGTATTTTATTTTTATTTTATCATATGGTTCTTTTTTATTATTTTTTTATCGTAATTGAAGGTCCTCGTAGACAAAGATATTTTTATGAATAATTTATATATTTGTATCAGGTTGTATTACTTTTATTTTTATATATTTTTATTATATCTTATTTTACTGTATTTTATTTTAAGTTATGCACTGTATAAATTCTGTATTAATTATTTTGCCGCGAAGGCAAATAAATCGTATCTATCTATCTATCTATCTCTCTCTCTCTCTCTCTCTCTCTCTCTCTCTCTCTCTCTCTCTCTCTCTCTCTCTCTCTCTCTCGCAAACTCATACAGACACGCTCACATGGATACGCAAGAACTTGAAGTAATAGTCTCGAAGTTCTTCAATTGCGTGCACGCGAGTGCTCTGTACTCTACGCCGTAAGGGGAGAGTCGCGCCGCCGAAGTAAGAACGAGTATGTTTTCGACTCGGCTAATAAGGCCTCAGCTAATAAGAATCGCGAGCACAGGCTCAGCGGCAGGGGGGAGGGAGGAGGTGGGACACAAAGTCGTTGATACTTTGAACGAATTCTGCGAACAATATAGAGATGTTACTTTTTCTCGCGTCTTTTTTCTAAAATAAGTTCGTTAACTCCGAAAGAATTTATTCTATCTAAGAAATTGTAATTAATAATCTGGATTATTTTTTTGTTTTTCAACAAGTATGAAAATCAAAATACTTTGATCAAATTATAGTTTCAAATGGCAAGCCTGGGTTAAAGCCCAAAAAAATAGATTTTGGTATAACTAGTTTGGTATTTATTGGTTCAAATCTATATAAAAACAACTTTATACCTCAAAAATACAATAAAACCAATATTTTAGCACCTCCCTAACTCCTATATTTTGATTTATAAGTCTGTAATATATCCACTGGATTGAAGGATAAATTTTTGTATACCATCTCATGTCTCACAGCGCTGCTCTGGAACCCTTTGACCAAATGAATCAGAGTGTGGGAAAAATCTTGTTTATATATATTTACACCAAAGAAGTGGAGCAGATTTTTGATAATTTTGAATCTTCCATTAATATACATCTTTGAATAATTTTCTAATGATTTTTTAATAATTTTTCCAATTTTTTTGCATATTTCTACATGTAAAAATTGATTGGGTGTATATTTTCAAAATCTGTTCCGGTTATTTTGTGTTAATATATATATAATCAAGATTTTCCCTACACTCTCATTTGTTTGGTAAAAGTGTTCTAGAGCAGCGCTGTGAGACATGAGATGATATACAAAAATTGATCCTTCAATCCAGTAGTTATATTAAAGACTTATAAATCAAATTATAGGAGCCAGGGAGGTGCTAGAATCATTTTTATGTATATTTTTGAGGTATAAACATGTTTTTTTTCCATCGATTTGAAAAAATAATTACCAGACTAATTATACTAAAATATATTTGTCCAGGCCTTAACCCAGTTTTATCCCACTTAATGCAATATGAAGTTAATTAAAATTCATAAAAAAAGAACTGTCTTTATAATGTTAATAAATTAACTGCTAGAGAGAATACGTTATGACCGTCATTGAGAATACACACACA
Source organism: Torymus aiolomorphi (assembly GCA_036365515.1). Lineage (NCBI taxonomy): Eukaryota > Metazoa > Arthropoda > Insecta > Hymenoptera > Torymidae > Torymus > Torymus aiolomorphi. Next base: position 141,559,329 of record CM070873.1, read on the forward strand.
CACACACACACACACACACACACACACACACACACACACACACACACACACACACACACACACACACACACACCCCAATTGCGATTTCAGCCTACAATATTAACGGGTAAATCGAAATAGATAAGTGAAATATGAAAACGCAGATTCTGACGAAGATTATATGAATTGGCTAAATAAAAATAATTATTATACATGTCAAATTTTAATCAAAATGATCGCTACGGCGATCATCAATAAAAGCAGAGACTGCCACGAGTGGGCGAGCTCAGGTGGCCCCACAATCGTCATAAAAAAAGTATAGGGAAGCTAAAAAGTCATGATAACGTAAACGTTGCCATGGGTCGCAGTCGTTCAAAGACGATCAAACGCTCTAAAATTGATAAAATGATGATGATCGAAATTAATCTGATCATTGTTGTTGAAGCACATCCCTTCTTTAAAAAGTGGTGACCGGAAGAAGTGAAGACCTACATTGAATCTGTGATTTGGCTCTTGGATAAAAGCGGCGAAAATTTAATATTAAATATGCATTTTTATTTGATAATTAGGTATTATTTATTGGAATATTTATTAGAATTTAAAAAAATAAATAACATGATATAATTATTTGTTAAAGTGATGCCGAGAAGTTGACAAGTATTTCATAACACGGAGATTGCTTTCCCTGCCTTGAACTATAAGACGGGTGATAGAGCGTTTCTGGCTCAGGGTGCCCGCTTTTGGAACTCTTGGAAAAATAAGTAGGAGGCTAAAAAACATGATAACGTAAACGTTACCATGGGTCGCAATCGTTTAAAGGCGATCACACGGTCTAAGATTACTAAAATGATGATGATTGAGATTAATCTGATCTTTGTTGTTGAAGCATATTCCTTCTTAAAAAAGTGATGACCGGAAGAAGTGAATGGCTCTTGAATAAAAGGCGCGAAAATTTAATATTAAATATGCATTTTTATTTGATTATTGGGTATTATGTATTGGAAAATTATTAGAGTGAAAATGATTAAAGTGTAATAATCAAATTAATGTTGGTTGAAGTTAAAAAAAACTAAATAACACGATGTAATTATTTGTTAAAGTGATGCCGAGAAGTTGACAAGTATTTCATAACAGAATACGATTATGTTAATATTAGAATAAATTATGCAAATATTATGCTCAGACTTTATTCTTCATTTAATGCATCACGAAAAAATATTCGAATAAGCTTATAGTTTCTAGCATCAAAATTTTGTATTCCTTAAGAGTAAATGTACAAAAAGTACATAGAGCGCGCGCAGCGCGCATGTATTTGGCTAATTATTTAAAAAAAAATGGTTCTTAATAATAGATTATGACAAGCAGGGAGGCGGGTGGGGACACTCAGAGAAAAAGTACGGGACAATGTATATGAATGCCGTGCTGCGCTGCGGCGAGTAGCACCGAGGCCTGTAGCGTCGCGCCGCTCTCGCCGCCGCGCCGTAGCCTTTGCTATAGCGCGGCGGTTATGTACATGGTCTCTACCATGCGCCCAAAGCTCTCTCTCTCTCTCTCTCTCTCTCTCTCTCTCTCTCTCTCTCTCTCTCTCTCTCTCTCTCTCTCTCTCTCGCATACGCATGCAGACACGCTCACATGGATACGCAAGAACTTGAAGAAATTACCTTATCTGCGGTGTCGCTGTTGTTGCTCCTCCTGGCGCCGCTGCTGCTGTGGTCCCTGGCACCGCTGCTGCTGCCCCTGGCACCGCTGCTGCTGCTGTTGTCCCTGGCCCCGCTGCTGCTGCTGTTGTCCCAGGCCCCGCTGCTGCGGTTGTCCCTGGTACCGCTGCTGCTGTTGCTGCTAAGCTCTCTCTCTCACTATCCATCTCTCTTTCTGATGAAAACTCGTATGATCTCCTTATTGCTGCGAAGACCTGCGAAGACCACGATTGCACTGTACCAGTGCGAGTGACACGCCGGAAGGAGGTGACTCGTTGTGTTAGGCGCTGTTCTGGGAGGGGGGAGTTTCGCCGCTTAATTCGAAGCTATATACTATCACCAGCGAGTGGCCGGCAGCAAATGAGAGCGCGAATCCCGAATGTATGTGCCGGGGGGCGGAGCGGGAGAGGGGGAGAGTGGGCGCAAAGCCGTTGCGTCCCGACGCGAATCACGAACACACTTGCCGCGGGGGTGGGGGGTGGTGCAAAGACGTTGATGCTATGAATTCTACGAACTCGGGATGTTCGTTTTTCTCGCGTCGTCTTTTCTTTCTAAGTTCCTTAATAATTTATTCCATCTAAGAAATTATAATTAAATACAGTTTATTATCAAATTTTTTGTTTCTTATTTGACGATACATTCTTTATTAATTTCATTGTTCATTAAAAATCACAATTTCAAATATAGTTCTATCTAAATATTTTAAGATGATTTTAACATGATACTTATTGAACAAATCAAAAAGAATTTTCAAGTTTATTAATTATAATTTCTTAGATGGAATAAATTATTAACGAACTTATTTTAGAAAGAAGATGTGAGAAAAACTAACATCTCGAGTTCGTAGAATTCATACTATCAAAGACATGTTTTTACAATGCCAACGAGTACTTACGTCGAATGTAAAAAATCAGACCAGCGGAATATGTGCACGGAGAGAATTTTCGCGTAAAAATTACTGACAGTTTGGTGAAAATTATAGCGAAATCCTCATAATTTGTACCGGACTTCCACGGTAGTTTTTTCTAACCGCTTCAATTGTTTCAGGTTTATACGCAACTGTCACAGTAATTGTTATGCAAAAATTCTCTCCGTGTACATTAACTACGAGTGAGCAAAATTACCTTTCGACCGTTGTCTCCGGTTTCGCAGGTTTCGCTGCTGCTACTGCTTTCCGTGGCGTTGCTGCTGCTACTTTTCCTGGCGACGCCGTAGCTGCTGCGCTGGACGTCGCTGTCCATGATACCGCTGCTGCTGAGCTCTCTATCTCCCTTTTCCCCTTTCCACAAGCACTGATAAAACGCGAATCACAATCACTGATAAAAACGCGAATTGCAAGCACTGATAAAAATGCGAATGATTCTCCTTGCTGCGAAAAATTGTGTGCACACTGGTGCTCTCTCCTCGAGCGAATAAGGCGCCGGAAGGAGTTGACTCGTTGCGTCAGGTGCTGCGCTGGGAGGGGAAATGGAAGATGATCGTTTTTCGTCATTGAACTTTTTGCGTCTTCTCCAACGATAACGTAGATAATTGATTTGAGTATGCATATTAGTAGTTAAGTGCATAATACTGTTTTAGGTAGAATATGTTTGAAAAAATAGAAAATGATGAGGCACACATACACATAAAAACATTGTTACATTCATGTATCAGTATAAGTTAAATGGTGAATGAAAAGTTAAAATAAATTTTGCAGGGGTATAAAACATCTAATTAAAATTTCGAAAATTTGGGAATTTCCTCACGGTATGGGAGAGGCATAGGCGTCGCGTTAAAAGGCCAGCCCGAGGACACGAAGAACGAGGGGAGCCCAACGCTTGAACGCGGCGCCGATAACGAAGCGCACACTTGCCGTGTTCTAACAAATTTTATAGCACGGTGTGACCAAAGCCCGCACTTTAGTCACGCCTATCCGTGGCTAAAGTAGTCCTTTTTTGCACCGTGTTTATCACACTCGCTACGGTGGTGCGCTAACCTCACGGTTCTAAAAAGGACTACTTTAGCCACGAATAGGCGTGACAGCGGGCGTTGGGCAGGCAGTGCTATAAAATAGTATACGATACTCGTGACTTAGTGGCTCTTTATTGCACGGCGTTTAGCGCCCAAGCTGCGCTCGGGCACTAACCTCACGCCGTGCCAAAAAGAGCCACTTTAGTCACACGTATCGTAATATACTATTATACCACTCTAACCACAAAATCATAACTTCAGTATGATTATTCGGCTCTCGTGGTATAAAATAGGTATGGTTCGAAACTGGTGCGTAAGAAGATTTTTAGCTCATGTGACTTTTCTCACTCGCGTCGCTCGTGCGGAAAACGTGGCATGAGCTAAATAATCACCTTTCGGACCCGTGTCGAAATGTGCTATTTCGTCTCAGGCGTCGCCGACTTTAAAAGCCTGAAAATGGTTAATATGGTTCCATTTAAACTGGGAGTTACGTGCAGATTACTTGACAGTAACTTCATTGATTTTAATAAGATTAATGTTAAAATGTTTAACTACGTATCGTAGAAGTGAAATTACGCTTAATCATGAAAACATGGTGCAGACTATATTATTTTATTTTTAAAAAATCAGGAGCTTTAATTTATATTATTCAAAAGAAAAGTTAAATTATGCTCGTATTTAATACAATCAATTTAAATCTGTTTTTTATACAAATGAAAAATGCAAAGTAAAATTTCGGTGACCCCACAATAATGAAATGAAATGAGAAAATAGGTGACCGTCGAAAGAACGAAAATTGAGTTATAAAAGAGTTTTAAGTGTTATTGCGTATTTTTGCATTAATTAAACGTACTCTGTAAATGTATAATAATGAAAAAATCACTATGTAGTAGTTAAAAGTCGTGCACTTCCGAAATAATGAATATACACTCCGAAATAGTGGGCATCCAATATTTTAGTAGTGTACGTACATTAACTTTTTAAAATAGTAAAATTTCGCTACCTGCCGACTTTTTTACTGCCGTCTTGCGGCGACCAATCAGCGCGCGCGGCGGCTCGTCCCCAACCCTCACCGAGGTATTTTGCTCCGCTCCGATTTTTCGGATCCAGGCTCTTGCACCAGGTAACCTCGCCTCCTCGCCAACAGCGACTCCGTCACTATGGGCGTAAGGAGAATCCTTAGCCTCGCCAAATGCGGACAACGCTCCGCTCAGGCAAAAAGGGGGTGACATGGCAGGAGTACCCTGGAGAGAGTCTCGCAAGTCCACGAAACTAACGCGACCGCGAATAAAACGTCATCTTTTTCGATTTTCTTATTTAGTTTCTATCTTTTTTCTTAGTTATTTTGCTCTATCGTTATTCAAAGTAATTTATTTTAACTTTAATCGTTGTTTATGACGCATTTTTTTAACCACCTCCTTTTTTTCTTACCTATTTCCTCTCATGCTCTCCGGCGCTGAGCTTGCGTCAATCTATTAATCGGATTTATAGCATTGTTCAAGATTTTTCCAAAGGTGCACTGCCGGTTAAAAAAAAAAGGTTTTTTAACCTAAAGATTTTAGATATGTATCTAAAATAGGTTATTGCATACAAGATCATATAAATTCGGTACAAATTTGAATTTTTTTAAATTTCAAAATGGATATTAAAGTTAAAGAATTTTATAATATTTCCAAACATTGCTGCACAGTGTGACTTGATTTTTGTGGACTATGTAAATAATAATTATTTCGAATATTTTATCCAAGATTTGCCTATAACTAGCTGTGTAAAAATTCAGACATCTGAGATCTAAGTATAGCCGATCAACAATCGACGTGGTCCGCTCGTCAGCAAAACCAACTCTTTTGTGAAAGAGCGACGTTAAATTTTCTACTTTTATAAAGTAAAAATCATGAAGTTTACTATTTTGAAAAAAAAAACACAAAAATTAGTGGGAAAAAATACAAACTCAAATCTGCATATCTACGGTATTTCATGTATTTTAAGCTCAACTTGAAAATCACGTATCTTTTAAAGGAATTAAGATTTTCGAATTGTAAAAAAGACACAGAAATAGAATTTGTAGCTAATGGCCGTACTACCAAGGTGTTTTTTATAAGTAAAACAATTATTTACAACGTTTCGGACATTTTATTACGTCCCTCTTCAGGTTCTAAATACAACAATTATACAATTATTTTTTACAATTGACAATAACTTAATTTCGCATTAATAAATAAAACTTACATTTAAAACGTATTGTCAGATTCTTTTACGGAAAGTAATCCGTTCGTCACTGCTTACAATTCGGATTTTTCGTCGTATTTATACAGATGTTACGCATATATGTGTGTGTATAAGAAGCGCGTACAATGGTGGGGATGCAATAGACGATTTTCGAAGCGACACAGCGGATGTGCTATCAGGAGAGTATGTCTAAGTAGAGGGGGGACCCTAACCAATGTTACAAAATTCTCGACAACGAGCAATCCTACGACAACGTGGGCGTGCGTGGTAACTCTACCTCAGCATGTTCTCCTGTTCTCCTTCACTTGCTGCTTTCAGTATTTTCCTCTTATAAGCACATAAATTGACAATTATTTATTAGAGTGGTATATTCTTTTGGTAAACTATTAATTTCGAATTGTTTATTCATATATCTTGATTGTGTGTGTATGAATACAACTTCCGAAAATAATCTTTTTCCTCTATTAATTTCTGTATCTAGAATTTGTACATTATTGAAATCTATTTTATGATTATTGTTTTTTGTGTGTAGATATAATGATGAATTATCATCTTTCCTAGTGTATTTTTTAGAGTGTTCATTAATTCGTACATTTAAACGTCTACCTGTCTGGCCAACGTACGAAGCCTCACAATCTTCGCAATTAATTTTATAAACAACATTCGCTTTATCACAGATTTTAGTATTATCTTTACCTAATTTAATAATATTATTGAGTTTATTCTTGGTACTATATGTGATATTTGTATTGTGTTGTTTAAACAAAATATTCATGGATCTTTCTAATTCTTTAACATATGGAAGTGTAATAAACATTTTTTTATTTTTCTCATTGCATCGATTGTTATTACTATTTCTTAATTTATTTAGGCATTTTTTTATATGAAATTCTGATAATTCAGGTGGATAATTATTCTGTTTTAAAAGTTTCTTGATAAAATTTATATTTTTATTGTGAAAAGAGTTGTGTGATAATTTAAATGCTCGGTCAACTAAACTATAAATAATGGCAATTTTATTACAAAGAGGATGTTGAGATAAATAATTTAAATATCTTCCGGAAAAAGTTTGTTTATGGTACCAGTCTGTGATAATGCGTTGTTGATTATTGACAATAATTTTGATGTCAAGAAAACTAATACAGTTATTAAGTGGTAGTTCAACAGTGAACTGTAAATTTTGGTCATAGGAATTAAACGTGTTTACAGTATGATCAATCGTGTCTTTTTGTATACATAAAATAATATCGTCAACGTAACGGAAATAAAACAAAGGTTTCGTATTAAGATTATTTAACGCTTGAATTTCCAAATCTTCCATGACAATGTCTGCTAAGATGGGGCTAATGGGATTACCCATAGCTGAACCGAAAATTTGTTGGTAAAATTTTCCATTAAATTGAAAAAAATTATTGTTAAGTATGTATTTTATTATATGTAAAAACTCTGTGCAATTCATATTAATTTTATTATATATCTGTGTCCATCTTTTTTCTATTGCTTTATAAACTAAATAATCAGGAATATTGGTGAAAAGACTTACTACATCAAGGCTAATTATTACAAAATCAGGTGGGATTTGGAAATTATCTATTTGTCCTCTTAGTTTAAAACTATTATCTACATGTGAATTTGGTTGTTTTAGATTGTTTGATAAAAACTTCGTAAAGAATTTTGAGATGTTGTAAAGCGGTGAATTTATAGCCGAGATTATCGGTCTTATGGGAAAGCCATTCTTATGAATTTTTATCAATCCATATGCTTTTGCAATATTGGACTTTTGTAAAATAGAATCAAACTTTTTTCCCGTAAACGAGAAGTCAATCTTATTTAACCATTTGATTAATTCATAAGTTCTTCTTTCTAAACCAGATAAAGGATTTGTTTTGACTAATTTATAATACTTGTTATCTTGAAAAAGGCTTTCAGTTTTTTCTATATAATCAGATTTTTTAATTATAACGGTAGCATTTCCCTTATCAGCTCTAGTGATAATTAACTGTGAATTTCGCTTTATAAATTCTTTTGTTTTCATTAAATCTGTTTTGAACTGTTTATCAAAATGGTTTTCATTTGATAATTCTTTGTTGTAGTGTCTTTTTAATAGGTTGAGAAAAGTATCCCTTAGTGTTTTAACAGTTTCATCATTATCATTATTATTTATGAACATCTCAAAATTCTTTATATATTGCAATGTTCGTGTGTTGTCAAAACGGTTATTAAAATTAAATTTCTCTCCAAGTTTCAACATATCAATTACATATTTCGGGAGTTCAATGCCCGCGACATTCACACACCACTTTTCTTGTATATTTTCGCTCAGTTCAATAACCTGCGTGTTATGATTTTCGACATTGCTTTTATTCAAATTAACGTTATATCTATCTCTGTCTATGTTACTATTATATTTTTTGTAATAGATATCATTTAATTTTTTTGCTAATTTTTGTTTGAAAGGCACATTAATAAATTTAAGTTTTATATTATAATAATTAACAAAAAGAATGACGATATCATTATCGATGGTATGTTCCAAAGTTTTTTTCACTTTTGTAATATCTTTTTTTATGCTAGCTAAACGTGTGTATATGTCACTAATTTCTGTATTTAAAAGCTGTTTTTTGACTTTAGTTATTAAATTGTATTGTTTCATTTTACACTTGTTAGAATACATATGGTTTTTTGAAATATTTTGTGTAATGAAATCTAAGTGTTTTGGAAAAACGTCAAAGTATTTACAATTTATAAGAAATTTTAATCTCTCCCGATAACAACTTTCTTTACGTAATATATTACAAAGTTTTTGGAAAATCTTTTTTGTCTCTAAATTAAACACTTTATACATTAAATATAAGATTAAATTCACTTTAATATCTATGCGTGTTCTTAGATAGTGCGCTAATAATTCCTTTTGTGAATTGTAAAACATACTTGTTTGTAATGTTAAAGATGTTGAATCCATGGTGCAAGTTGGTCTTTTAACAGTATTCAAATCCATGGAATATTATATGTAATTACAACGTATTCTTGGCCAGACGTTGTGGTGTAAAGTTGGTTAAATGTAGCCAATGGTAGGTTTTGGTGTAGTTATAGAATTTGTAGCTAATGGCCGTACTACCAAGGTGTTTTTTATAAGTAAAACAATTATTTACAACGTTTCGGTTCAATAACCTGCGTGTTATGATATCTATTACAAAAAATATAATAGTAATATAGACAGAGATAGATATAACGTTAATTTGAATAAAAGCAATGTCGAAAATCATAACACGCAGGTTATTGAACTGAGCGAAAATATACAAGAAAAGTGGTGTGTGAATGTCGCGGGCATTAAACTCCCGAAATATGTAATTGATGTGTTGAAACTTGGAGAGAAATTTAATTTTAATAACCGTTTTGACAACACACGAACATTGCAATATATAAAGAATTTTGAGATGTTCATAAATAATAATGATAATGATGAAACTGTTAAAACACTAAGGGGTACTTTTCTCAACCTATTAAAAAGACACTACAACAAAGAATTATCAAATGAAAACCATTTTGATAAACAGTTCAAAACAGATTTAATGAAAACAAAAGAATTTATAAAGCGAAATTCACAGTTACTTATCACTAGAGCTGATAAGGGAAATGCTACCGTGATATTTAAAAAATCTGATTATATAGAAAAAACTGAAAGCCTTTTTCAAGATAACAAGTATTCTAAATTAGTCAAAACAAATCCTTTATCTGGTTTAGAAAGAAGAACTTATGAATTAATTAAATGGTTAAATAAGATTGACTTCTCGTTTACGGGAAAAAAGTTTGATTCTATTTTACAAAAGTCCAATATTGCAAAAGCATATGGATTGATAAAAATTCATAAGAATGGCTTTCCCATAAGACCGATAATCTCGGCTATAAATTCACCGCTTTACAACATCTCAAAATTCTTTACGAAGTTCTTATCAAACAATCTAAAACAACCAAATTCACATGTAGATAATAGTTTTAAACTAAGAGAACAAATAGATAATTTCCAAATCCCACCTGATTTTGTAATAATTAGCCTTGATGTAGTAAGTCTTTTCACCAATATTCCTGATTATTTAGTTTATAAAGCAATAGAAAAAAGATGGACACAGATATATAATAAAATTAATATGAATTGCACAGAGTTTTTACATATAATAAAATACATACTTAACAATAATTTTTTTCAATTTAATGGAAAATTTTACCAACAAATTTTCGGTTCAGCTATGGGTAATCCCATTAGCCCCATCTTGGCAGACATTGTCATGGAAGATTTGGAAATTCAAGCGTTAAATAATCTTAATACGAAACCTTTGTTTTATTTCCGTTACGTTGACGATATTATTTTATGTATACAAAAAGACACGATTGATCATACTGTAAACACGTTTAATTCCTATGACCAAAATTTACAGTTCACTGTTGAACTACCACTTAATAACTGTATTAGTTTTCTTGACATCAAAATTATTGTCAATAATCAACAACGCATTATCACAGATTGGTACCATAAACAAACTTTTTCCGGAAGATATTTAAATTATTTATCTCAACATCCTCTTTGTAATAAAATTGCCATTATTTATAGTTTAGTTGACCGAGCATTTAAATTATCACACAACTCTTTTCACAATAAAAATATAAATTTTATCAAGGAACTTTTTTTTAAAAGTTAATAAATAATTATCCACCTGAATTATCAGAATTTCATATAAAAAAATGCCTAAATAATTTAAGAAATAGTAATAACAATCGATGCAATGAGAAAAATAAAAAAATGTTTATTACACTTCCATATGTTAAAGAATTAGAAAGATCCATGAATATTTTGTTTAAACAACACAATACAAATATCACATATAGTACCAAGAATAAACTCAATAATATTATTAAATTAGGTAAAGATAATACTAAAATCTGTGATGAAGCGAATGTTGTTTATAAAATTAATTGCGAAGATTGTGAGGCTTCGTACGTTGGCCAGACAGGTAGACGTTTAAATGTACGAATTAATGAACACTCTAAAAAATACACTAGGAAAGATGATAATTCATCATTATATCTACACACAAAAAACAATAATCATAAAATAGATTTCAATAATGTACAAATTCTAGATACAGAAATTAATAGAGGAAAAAGATTATTTTCGGAAGCTGTATTCATACACACACAATCAAGATATATGAATAAACAATTCGAAATTAATAGTTTACCAAAAGAATATACCACTCTAATAAATAATTGTCAATTTATGTGCTTATAAGAGGAAAATACTGAAAGCAGCAAGTGAAGGAGAACAGGAGAACATGCTGAGGTAGAGTTACCACGCACGCCCACGTTGTCGTAGGATTGCTCGTTGTCGAGAATTTTGTAACATTGGTTGGGGTCCCCCCTCTACTTAGACATACTCTCCTGATAGCACACCCGCTGTGTCGCTTCGAAAATCGTCTATTGCATCCCCACCATTGTACGCGCTTCTTATACACACACATATATGCGTAACATCTGTATAAATACGACGAAAAATCCGAATTGTAAGCACTGACGAACGGATTACTTTCCGTAACAGAATCTGACAATACGTTTTAAATGTAAGTTTTATTTATTAATGCGAAATTAAGTTATTGTGAATTGTAAAAAATAATTGTATAATTGTTGTATTTAGAACCTGAAGAGGGACGTAATAAAATGCTCGAAACGTTGTAAATAATTGTTTTACTTATAAAAAACACCTTGGTAGTACGGCCATTAGCTACAAATTCTATAACTACACCAAAACCTACCATTGGCTACATTTAACCAAAGACACAGAAAGTTCGCGTTCTCTTCTTTAATTTTCTTTTTATCATACCCCAGCGCAAAGTTTTCCGCCGACCCGTGGCATAATAGTATATTACGATACTAGTGGAATAAGCTTACTTTACGGCACGGCGTGTATAAGCGCCCGAGCGTAGCGAGAGCACTTAACGCCGTGCCATAAAGAACGACTTATGACACGTGTATCGTACATTATTTAATAGCACTGACTGCATAAATCCGCCATGTCAGAGATAGGCGTGACATAAATGCGGATTTATGCCACGCAGTGCTATAAAATAATAAATTAATCCAAGGGCGCGGCAGTGCCCTGCATGCTTGGCGAATATAAGGAACGAAGTGACAAACGAGCGTGCGGGACGACCTTTCACCATTTATTCTTTAATTTGAACATTTAAGGTTGTATTGGATATATATAAATATTTTACATATTAAAAATTTGTTGCTAGGAGCAATATTTTACAATACAATAGCGCGAGACGTTCAGTCGACGCGTATGCCGAGCGAAGCCGTTCTCTCTCCCCACTGCGCTCCGTACGTATGATGACAAACGTGCTTGCCGTCGGGAGAAGTAGCAGCGCACTGTACGCATGAGCCACCTATAACTTATTTTCCGAGCACTGCCTTCATCAATTTTGGAATAGTTTATGTTATCTTTTGCAATAATTAAATATTTTTATTATTTTCTTTTTTTGCGAACTTTGATGAATTATTCAGCTCAACATTTTTCCTATACTTCAGAGCATCGCCGATGCTTCTTGTTTCGACTAGACGTGCCCTCGAACTGCGAGGAGAGGACACTCACAAAAAGTGCTTCTGGATAACAGAAAATCTTTTTATTATAGGCCCAAGCAGAAAATCCGTTTCATACAAAATAAATCTTCTATAAGTAAGAGTAATCCATGTAACTGTAAATTTTAAAGAAATTCTGTAAGTTTTACAGTCAAATGAATTCCTCTTACTTATAGAAGATTCATTTTATATGAAACGGATTTTCTGCTTGGGCCTATAATAAGAAGATTTCCTCTGTCACCTAGAAACTCTTTTTGTGAGTGGAGCGAGCAAGTCGCAACCTCAACAGCAGCATAATTTGCTGATTTTTTGTAGACGTTCTGCGGCAGCTAGTAAGTGAGCGCGAAAGCTCGGCTCCATCTGTCGCCAAGATATTTCGCTATGCTCCGAAATTTCGGAGCGCACTCGCTCTTGATTTACGGAGAATCTCTTCTAGAGGTAGGTCTCTCTCTCTCTCTCTCTCTCTCTCTCTCTCTCAGGTTTAAATCTGGCTATAATATGCTTAAGTCTTGGTAAGAAATGTAACCAAAAATTAGCTATTTTTAGCGTTATTTTATGGTTAAGAGCAAAACGGTATAAAAAAAATACGTGTGCGATGTAGAAAGGTACGTCTACGTGTCAGAACGTATGAAATGCGCTATTCAGACGTTCGATGTAGCCAATGACGATCTTTAGGTTCTTCGCACCGTAAGGTTTTGTATCTATACGCCTATAGGTGTCGAAATATATAGATTTTTATACATAGAGAAAACAAAATTAAGGAGCTCAGTTCCTAGATTTCATCATCGGCCACCCCGAACACCAAGACTACGCATTCGATACGTTCCGACACCCAGACTAATAAAAAAAAATCAATATCTTGTAAAGTTAATCAGCTGTTAGCTATAGAAGTTAGTTCATTTACAGCTAACGAATATCGTTAATCCAAGGTCAACAATAAATTAACGATATTTTAGCTATATTATAGTTAATAGAGTAGCTAATTTACAGCTAAGAAATATAGCTAATTTTTAGCAACCACTCGACGCAAATAGCTGCTTCGCTGGCGCCTATACCTATAACCATCGCTATTCGCAGCAATGGGCTATAGAAATTCTCACACGCTCTTAACAGCGATGTTAAATGGTTTCAAATTCTTTAACGTTCTTTTACGATTGAGATTGGCAGTAATATATGAAATAATTTGCTGAGTATTTGAAATCATGATTTCACATGCATCATGAAGTCGCTTTTGTTGTCCAACATGTCCACCGCTTAGGATCACTGATGCTAAAAATTTCACATCCTAGTCGCACTGCAAGAAGTCATAAGAGTGTTGATAAATTGTCCATTGTTTAGAATCACTGATACTGAAATTTCATATCTTAGTCGCGCTGTAAGTACACATATGCAGGCATCAAGAGGTCTCTGCAATTACCAGAGTTTTTCTGATAAATTTGTATACGTCGATCTCTAATCTGTTTTTGAATGCTGAAGGTGTTTAATTAAATGTGGGGAAGTTAATTTTTTAAAAACATTTCTTATAAATAAAACAAAAGTTTTCATTCTTTGCTAAAAAAATTTAATTAACGAAATTTTATATGAGTTCACGAATTTCTGAAACTGTTATCATGAAGTTTTTACTATTATTAATGAAGTAAAAGGTAACACATTAAATATTTATAGGTACACATACATTGTCTAATTCACTATTTTTGCCTAGCGGGCCGAATGTATCACTTTCGCTCCCGCCACCCGATCGCGAATGTTGTATTCTAATAGGCAAAAAAGTCGTATACGCACCATGGGAGCAAATAAAGAATGCCTCAGATATCATATTTGTTATTTATATTTGATCTGGAACATTCTTTACTTTTACTCCCTAGGTGCGTAATATATTATTGACCATACCCTGGCTGAAAGTGCTACTTCCGCTCCCGGCTCAAAAACGCGAATGTGGTATTTTCCGCCCGAGTATGACGAAAAACAGTATCGCCTTCGACTCGGGTGTCAATTGACGAGCTGTGGACTGTCCAAGTTTTTTTCTCCCTAGCTGCGTAATATACTATTTTTCAACAGATGCATAAAAAAGGCCCTCTTTTCTGCCTAGAAGAGTGAATGGAAAATCAAACATTTCGAGCGTCTAGTGAGGCCTTCCGTAGTAGCGGGAGGAAGAGAACATAGTCTCTCGTTATGAGGACTCAATATACGACCGATCTCCCATCCACTTTTCATGCAAAAAAAGGTCTTATTCCTGCACTTATTAAAAAAAGTACTATGAGTAACAAGGGAGCAATTGACTTTTTCAGACTCGGATGATGATTGTGAGGACTCGTGTATCACTCGGGCGCCGGGGGCGCCCTTGTGAATCACTCGTGCTCAATCATCATCCTCGCTAGAAAAAGTCAACTTTCCTCGCTAGTTACACAATGTACTAATACGCACCAAGGGAGAAAATAAAGAATGCCTCAGATTTCATGTTTGTCACCCTCACCTTCGGCTCAGGTAACATTATAATGTATTCTTTACTTTTCTGGGTGCGTAATATACTATTTCTCTGCCGCCAAAGGGAACCTCGACTCCGAGACGTACAGAACACCTCACCCAAGTCTTAAATAGCTTTTCAGATCTTATGTGAGATCTGATGTCCGAAATTTGATGTGTCCATTATTAGAGATACGAGTGCAAGCGGCGCAAATATTCGAAGTTAACAAAAATCCCGGAATATTTAACTCATTTTCGAGCTTAGCTGATAATTCAAAAATAATAAATATCATAACAACATCTACTTATCCTTATAGTTTTTGGTTTGTTCTTTCGATTTCCGATGTCAAAATTGCATTTCCATTATTAGGAAAATAAATATAGTGAATTTAGTAAAAAAAATCCGAAAAATTGAAAAATTGAAAATCGTCGAAATTTCTAAAAATACGTGGTTTTTCCTAATCCTTAATTCTAGCATAAATTGATTAAACATTTTTGGTCATTTGTTAGTACATAATACAATTTCAACAATGGTGGATTCAATATGATCGGAGAACTGGAAAAATAACGAGTTTTCTCACGATTATCGGTAGTAATATTTTAGAAATCGTTTCATGTACTAATAAATGACCAGAAATATTTAATCAATCAAAATTTGACTCACTGTGATGAAAATTTTCGTTCATGTCGATTTGTACTAGAATTATTAGGAAAAAACACGTCTTTTGGAAAATTCGAAGGTTTTTCGCCATTTTGAAATATTTAAACAAAAAAGAGTTAATCGAAAAAATTTTACTACAACTATTTTATCCACCTTTATCCATAGTTTGAATAAATCGTCATTCTTTTCCAAATCTAATAAAAATATGAAAAAAAAAATCAATTTTTCATTTTGTTTTTTTTTTCAATATTATATATACAATACTAATATGTTCCTCGTTATACATAGTTAAATACTATGTCTCTGAATAATTATTTGTTGCCTAGAATAAAAACTTTAAGACAAAACTTTAAGAGAGTTTCTTTTTAAAAAATTATTCGTATGATAGAAAAAAATCTATTTTGCCAACTTAAATATTGATAATAGTACATTGCAACTAGGGAGAAAATGAGCTATTTCAAGCGAGGGTGAGGTGTTCAGCACGAGTTGTAGTCGAAGGCGTCGAAGGCGCCCGATTCAGCTATGTTAATGAATCCAGAGGTACCAAGTTTAGAATGTTCGGAGGTACCATACGAGTAACTCCGTTCTTAAGACAGCAAAACGAAAGGTTTTCGATCAGCAACTTAAAAAAAGAAGGGAAATCTTCGGATATGTAAACAAAGGAAGGTGCGAGAGTTAACATTTTTAAAAACTGACGATGACATACCACGTATTTTGAATAAAGAATTAGTTTTAAGTCGTGTACTACTTAACGTCTTAAAAATGTATATGTATAATTTAAACAACTACATAAGATATTTTGGAAAGTACAATGGTAAAATGATTGTGTATTAAATACATGAATATGAGAAATGTCAATTTTAAATATAATATTTTATATTAAAAATCATTTAATTTATCATACATATTTTATGTGATTATTGTTTCTTACCTTTTGACGTACTGTTAATGATTTTACTCCCGACCCCCCTCTGAAAACCACTTTATTTCCCTCAAAAGAAAGAAGAAATTGAGTTATTATTACTAAGGGAAGTAAGCCACTTTTATTCCTCGCGTTTCTTTAATTTTTTCTATTTCTAAGGTCACGAATAACTTACAATTAATAAAAAAACATGAATTAACAATATTTATAATATTTAATTATATAAATAAATATATGTATAAAAACTACAAGATTTAATCTTAAAAAAATAGAATTTAATTTTAAAATAATTAATTTACTTAATTATCTAAAACTTTCACCCAGTCATTGTATCACTCAAAATACACTATTTATTATAAATATTAATATTTATATTAATATAAATATTAATTTAAATATTCACAATATTTTCACAATATTTGCACATAGCAGAAGTTTAATAATTTCTTTATTTTGACTATAAATAGCACTGTTAAAGTAGTTTAATTTTTTATTTTTTAATGGCATTAGAGCATTGTTTTCGGTCAATAAAGTGGTCACAGGGGAATCGGGAGTTAAGTACCGTATATCACACGGGAGCAAAGTACATTCTTCCCTCGGGGAAATTCCAGCCCTCGCTTCGCTCGGGGCTGGAAACTTTTCCCTCGGGAATAATACTGCACTTTCCTCCCTTGTGACATAATGTACTATTCCTTAATTCATGTTTTTCATTTCTCACGTTAGGACAAGAAAAAGTTATAAAAAAAAGTTATAAGAAACTCATATTTTAAAATTGATTTCTGAAAAACTTGTTTTTTTGTGTTTACAGGGTCTTTGCCGCAGGTTTATTTTTCAACAAGTGAACGGAATGACTTGAAATTTTAGGTGAGCATTCTTTTTTATATTGTTCACAGCTTTTTTTTGCTACTTTTCCAAAAAAAGCTTTAGAAAAAAGAAAAAAATAAAATTACAGAACTTTTGATAAAACATACAAAAAAATGAGGTTTTTCATGAAAAATAAATATTAAAAATGAATTTTAAGGAAAACTAGTAAACAAAAGCTGTAACTGATGTAAAAACAAATATGAAGCCATGAATTTCAAGTAATTTCATTCAGTCGTTGAAAAGTAAACCTGCGGCAAGCAATAAATCAGGCGCAAGAGCCAGATGTATATTATCAGCTAACTACAGGCGGAAATTATAGATAATAATACTACTTTTTAGTAGAAAAAAATTTTAACTTAAAGATTATACCTGGAATTTATTATTGATCAAAATATTTATTGCTATTTTTTTCAGATTTAACCATGGCTTGTCCCCTTAAGAGAGGATAAGAGAGGATATGATCTATTTATGATAGATTATATTTTTATCAATAACGACAAAGTAAAAAGATCTATAGAAATATTGATTTGAAATTCAGATAATTTCATACTGCACTAGAGGTCATCAGTATTGTAAGCATAATATTCATTTCAATGTTTGTAAAAATAATAAAAAGTTTAAATATACAATTCAACTTATTTGTCAAACATTACAAAAAACTAAATTTCTCATACTTTGTTCGTATGTGCAATTGAATAAGAATTAAAATACTTCGTCTTGCATTCAGTGACTTTGCATCATTAAAAATTAAGTGCAAATTTCGGGGGCTGGTGCAGTGAAAGAATTATGGAACATTGACACAGTCATTTTATAAGAGGCAATATGAAATTTTTTTGCATGAATTAGCGGGAATTTTAATTTATCGAGGCAAATTATTGAATTGGGAATGACCAGTGCAATCAACTATTGTTGCAATTTCTTTATAGAATAAGCCGCCAAATAATAAATTGATCCAAGGGCGCGGCAATGCCCTGCTTGGAGAGTATAAGGAACGAGGTGATAGATAAGCGAGTGGAGCGACAACGCACCTTTTATTCTTTGATTTCAATTTTAATTTGTTGCTGGGAGAAATATTTTTCATTACCA
The DNA here is from genome assembly GCA_036365515.1 of Torymus aiolomorphi. Classification (NCBI taxonomy): domain Eukaryota; kingdom Metazoa; phylum Arthropoda; class Insecta; order Hymenoptera; family Torymidae; genus Torymus; species Torymus aiolomorphi. Next base: position 141,577,813 of record CM070873.1, read on the forward strand.
TAGCGAAAAACAGCTAAAAACATTTTAAAAAGTCGATTTTCGCTAATTACTTATCAGGATTTGACCTTGTACAAAAATTATTAATATAAAAGCTATCGATAATACTTAAAATTTTCATGTACAACCAATTCCTGACGAGAAAGGCCTATAAAAACGATTTTTAACGCCTACATATATCTTAAATCGATGTCCGTATTAATGTGGGTTTAAGAAACTCTTCAGCTTTGTCACATAATAATAGACTATTAAAGCTGTCTCAGAAATTCCGGACAGGTTTATATTGATAATAAAACTAATAATCTACACGAAACAATTTTTTTGATAGAAAAATATTAATATTTACAAAAGTTACAAGCAATATAAAAAAAAATTTTGTACATATTTGTGTGGCCTAACAGACAATAAAGTACATTTTTGTGTGCGCCGTATTAATGTCGGTGTACACGTTTGTGTGCCCAACGCATAGTAATTACTGCGTGCACGCCGAGAGCACGTGTCTGATTGAGGTTATGTTTCTCTCGTAATTTGAGATTATCTTGCTTTTAAGTTAGCAAAAACATCGACAATGTCCATCCAATTGTTTAATGTTTATATTATACAAGTGAGTTATAAGTTATTTTCTGATATTATCATAGTTATTTATTACCATCAAATATAATCATCAAAGTTCTCTCGCCAGCGAAGGTACTCAATGTATAAGTTCCAAAATTACGTACTCGAGAAGCTCAGTCCGACTTTGAAGCTTGAGCTCGAATCGGCTTGAAAAATTACTATATTAGTTAGCAAAAATACCTATACTTTGCTTATATCCTAGCATTGCTACAAAATATAGTACTTTTTCTTATAGTTTTTTAATAAATTTTCCTACGACATTTTTCTCACTGTATAGTATACTACGTATAATATACAATTTTCGCGATTGGGAGCCGGGAGCAAAAGTGCTACTTTCGGCCCGCCAGGCAAAGAACAATGTTTTTTCGAGTATAAAGTACTAAAGTAATATAAAAATCATGTCTCCGCACATATTGAATAATAACTTTTACGGAAACCAAGTTTCGGCATTTTTCCCCATCGCTGTTCTCGTTGTCGGCATTTTTCCCCATAGGCGTTTCTCGTTGTCGGCATTTTTCCCCATCGGCGTTTGTCGTTTTCGGCACTTTTCCCCATCGCTGTTCTCGTTGTCGGTATTTTTTATTTCGATAATTTTTATTTCTGAAATTTCACTTTCGATATTTTGGACATTCGTTAAAAAAATTTTCGGAACATTTTATTTCTATAATTATACTTTCGGCATTTTCCCCGCTCGGTGAAAATTCTTTCTGAAGTTTCAACGGTCGGTGCGGTTGCTTGTTGCGATTTTACCCGATCGGTGGAATTCACTGTCTCAATATTCGCCTTTCGCTAAAATCGCATATCGGGATTTTCCCTGTCGGTGTTTTCCCTTGTCGAGATTTATAACTACCCCCGTAAACGATAATTTTTTGCTTGATTGATAAAAACGAAAGTTACTATTAAGGTATTAATAGTTATATAATAGTATATATATCGTTATATATAGTTATATAATTATTTTTTATTCTCCCTACGCTCTAAAAGCCAAAAACGGTGTATAAGTAATGTATACGTTCTCTTACGTAATATACATGTTGTTACAATTGGACGACTTGAACACTAGACCGCCACAACGGCAAATCATGGAACCTATGTAGATGCAGCCCCTAACAACATTATAGCTCGTTGTTCCATGGTTTTATTCTTCAGTGCATCTATGCAATTTCTATAGAACGCACACGTATTATCTTTAGTACATATTATTTGGAATAAAGATTGAATAAAGATTAAAGTAAAGGATTGTCAGCAAAGAAAGATAAAAATTGAATAAAGATTTGTGTGTGTGTGTGTGTGTGTGTGTGTGTGTGTGTGTATGTGTGTGTGTGTGTAAACTCTTGATATCTTGGAAACCAATCAACCGATTTTCGTCGGGTAAAGCTTACTCTCTTCGTCTCGCAGGAAAAGGAAGGTTCCCTGATAGATTTGAGTTTTTATTGATTTTCTTTTGTTTTATAACCAAAAAACTATTTCGGACTTTTGGTTTTAATTGGTAATAAACTTTTCTTGGAAGGTATTTAAATCAAGGAGCGCGGGAGCGCTCCGAAGGCAAGTATCTGTCCAATGTAGAAAGAGCCTGAGGGACGACCGCACTACTTATACTTTGAAATGGGTATGCGAAAAATTCAATGCGCTTTTACGTATATTGCATTAGGTTTTACCATATAACATCTCACTCTTAATCGATAGCCATTTCATTGCTTTACTCAAATCAAAAGATTTCATGTCAAAAGGTGTTCTCATATTAAAGATATTAAATAATGAAAAATTTTATGTCTCGTTTCCGATTTTTCTCAATTCTCCATTTCTCATCGTAAGACTTCCGTTTTATATCTTACGACACTTCCGGTTGTCGTCTATCTTGCGCTTGTATTATCTACTAATATATACACACACATATGTGATCGACCTAACCTTATATATAACATGTCAGTATATTTATATTTTTTATATACAAATGTTGTTATCATAATCGTGAGATAGTTAATAACATATATATATATACACACACATATGTGATCGACCTAACCTTATATATAACATGTCAGTATATTTATATTTTTTATATACAAATGTTGTTATCATAATCGTGAGATAGTCAATAAACATATTTCAAAGATCTCAAGAAGTTGCTAGATTGTTTAGGTTAAGAACTTATTCTCAGCAATCTAAGAAGAAGAATTTTTATCTATCTACATCATCGGGGTTTTTTACATTAGATAAGTATTTTAATAAATTTGTTAAGTGACCATAATCATTTAAAAAAAAGTGATACTTTGTGTGATTTTTTTTATTACAGTTACAGATTTTATGACTTTTTGAAGTCATTAAAAAATAATGTAAAGTAAAACCAGGATGCATTCTAGTGAAATTTTTTATTATCAACTTAATAATACAAAGCTAATCTATGAATCCAGAATCAATATGAAAAAAAAGCTGGAACACGAGTTCGTGAAATTTATTTTATAAAATATAAGAAAGTATAAAATAAGGCAAGTATAAGTTTTTCCTGGAATATATAAAAATAAAAAGAATTATTTTCATATATTACTTCATAATTAATAGTATTGTTAATGAAAAATGTTATACTAATTTTAGATGGAAGATATCACCACATTCCAATGATTCGTGGTAATATGTATGGAAGGCATTGCTGGTGATGAATAATGATTCCAGTGTTAGTACCCAAAAACCATACAAAAGAGAAAGCCGTAATACAATAGATTATTCTTCGTTATCGGATAATCTGACAGATGTTGACAAGGATGATCTTACAACTGTGTAAAAATGCTAAGAAGGCGAAGACACAGTTTGAGAAGGTCTAGAAAGAACGATATGATAGGTTCACAACTTCCCATTTACAAGGTATAGAAATATCAAGATGTTTTATATTTTCTACTATAAAAGAATGTCGAGAAAGCTTTTTCTCTCAATGATTCTGAGTTCACAAACTTTTGTTTTTAATTTTGCAATAATATAATTAATTTCAAAATAATATAATTAATGATTGGCTTATGGTGAGGGACGCCAAATGTTTCAGAGAAGCCATCTGTTCTGTGAATATATAGTCCATGAAACTATAATATAAATTTTACTATAATGGCTACTTTTTGAATCTGCAACCAATATTTTAATTTGCTAGTTGATTGTGATGCAGTAGTATGATTATTAGATCTAGTATTTTCATCTACTTCAAGAAATTTAGTCAATGTCCGTGCAAAGTACTTTTTATGGAAAGCGATTATATATCAGATAAGTTTAAACGTTTCTTTTCGTTTTTAAACTGTTCTTTTTCAAGAGAATTGTTGCTTTGTGTATTGTTTGTTATGTTTCTGACTAGTAGATCTCTTGAAGGCATTAAAATTCTACATGGTTTTAGCCGGAAAAATAAATATAACTTAAAAAAAATAAAAAATAGATACTTTGTGAAAATTTTTTTCATTTTCAGATTATAGAATTTTCTCACAGACTTTGACCTCTGGAACAGATTCTTATCAAAGGAGCAGCACCAGTAGTAATACCAGTAACTTCTCATTACATCGGCAAAGTCTTCATAGGCTACAAGTAATACAATTAGACAGACTTTTAGGAGGTGGAATAGAAACAGGATCTATTACAGAAATCTTTGGAGAATTTAGTTTTAATAGATTATCTAGTTGAAAATCTAGGTGAAAATAGTGTGCTTTTTTTGAGGGATTGGAAACTCACTGATAACAAACTCAAAAAAAGAACGTAGTGATCTGCCTGGTACAAGTGTATTATTGTCAAAAAGTGACATCTAATCAGTGTTTTGCGTTAAATTAAATAAAGTACTAGTATGATGTGTTACATGATGAAATAAAATCAGTATTTATAATTAACAATTTAAATAAGTAGTGTAAATAAACAGTGTTATAACCAAAAATAAATAGTGATCTTCCCGATACAAATGTATTATTGTATTGTCAAAAAGTGATATCTAATCATTGTTTTGTGTTAAACAAAATAAAGTACCAGTATGATGTATTACATGAAATTAAATCAGTGTTTATAATCAACAATTTAAATAAATAAAAAAATAAAATAAAAAATAATAAATAAAATCAACTTAATTTAACTTTTACTTTTTAAATTTGAGTTTCAAATATTTTGAGAGTAGCTCAAGTGTGTATTCATAAATAATATAAAATCTCTCTCTTCCTCTCTCCCTATCTATCAATATCCGCCAAACTCTGTACCAAAAAATTTAATGAGAAATTTAACAACACAATTTTTGTACAGACCTTTTATTTCTTCGAATCTCATCTATTCAATAAGCACTCTCTGCAAATGGTAATAATTTTTTTCATGACTGTATCAATAATAATATTGTTAATATAAAACTTTCTACGAAAGTATAAAATAAGGCAAGTATAGATGTTTTTTCTGTATAATCTAAAAAATAATAATATTTATGATTTTTTAAAAGAAATCAAATAAATACTAGTGAAAAAGTCTTTTACTTCTTTGAGTCATTGTATGCTGAACAAATTATATGTTAGTAAGTACATTCAAATTGTTCACTGCAAATCAAACAAATGAAAGTTGTGAAATCAATTATCGATAGTCAAGTAATGAAACAACTCTCGGAAACAACTGTGTGACTGTTCTCAGAAATGTATTAAAATTTGTTCATCCTTCTACACAAATTAGACACAAGAAAGAACTGAAATCAATTTATTGTAGTCAAGTACCTATAAGTTAACTTGACTGAATAATACAACTTTTCGTACCTACTCAAAAATATTCAGTCAGCGGGCATAAAGTACTACTTAACGCCCAAGAAGCGTAATAGCTCCCATACTCCTACAAAACTTTATAGACGCACTTTACACCCGTGTGGGCAAAAATTATTTCAATTGTATAATATGTAAGTACATTCAAATTGTTCATTGTAAATCAAACAAACGAAAGTTGTGAAATCAATTACCGATAGTCAAGTAATGCAGACAACTCTCCGAAACAACTGTATGACTGTTCTCATGTTCAAATTTTGTTCATTCTTCTATACAAATTAAACACAAGAAAGTACTGAAATCAATTTATTGTAGTCAAGTAACCATAGGTTAACTAGACGGACATAATAGAACTTTTAGTACCTTGCGTGTAAAATTACATTTTACGCCCACGTTGTAACTTCAAAAATATTCAGCCAGCGGGCATAAAGTACTACTTAACGCCTAACAAGCGCAATAGCTTACATACACCTACAAAACTTTATAGAACCTACGCACTTTACGCCCGTGTGGGCGAAAATTATTTTAATTATATAACTATTATGCCTTCCTTTTATTTCTAAAATTCATAAGAATTTTATCATATATTTATGAAAAGTCAAAGCCTATATAAAAAAATTACATAGTTACCACCACATCCCCATTTTTCATTATTCTTTCTCAATTTTGAAATTTCTATAATATCTTGGGAAGACAATAGAAGTCTATAGAGCTGCTCTAGCAGTGGTGGACCTCCAATCTCCCATACATACTTGGCGGGCCCGAAGGTTTGCAGTTTAAGGTGTAGACATGGTCATTTTCATATAAATATCATATGTTTAAAGACCAGATAAAATGTATAAATGGGTTGCTTCTACATATTAAATACTGATCCGTATTGAATCTATTACTCTGTTTTTAAATAGAAAGTACAAACCCGCATGAGAATATCATATGAGATCTCATATGAGAATATCGGACATCAGATCTCATATGAGATCTCATATGATATTTACACACGGGAAAAGGATAAAAAATAGGTGGCTTACAAAATGGTTAATAAAATCTAAAGCACTTTTGAGTAGACTATAAATGTATATGCATTTTTTATCTCATTTCCGCTTAAAAAAGACGGACACAAGGAAAAATATTTTGGGTAATGAAAGTAAAAGCGGTATCAATTAAAAACTAGAGCCAATGTAATTATTTATAGTGGGCTTATAGATATAAACATTGTTAATGAATTTATGCAAAAATTTAGTATTCTACATTTACAAAGCCCACCGGTAAACTGCAAACCTTCGGGCCCGCCAAGTATGTATGGGAGATTGGAGGTCCACCACTGCTAGAGCAGCTCTATAGACTTCTATTGTCTTCCCAAGATATTATAGAAATTTCAAAATTGAGAAAGAATAATGAAAAATGGGGATGTGGTGGTAACTATGTAATTTTTTTATATATTCTTTGACTTTTCATAAATATATGATAAAATTCTTATGAATTTTAGAAATAAAAGGAAGGCATAATAGTTATATAATTAAAATAATTTTCGCCCACACGGGCGTAAAGTGCGTAGGTTCTATAAAGTTCTGTAGGTGTATGTAAGCTATTGCGCTTGTTAGGCGTTAAGTAGTACTTTATGCCCGCTGGCTGAATATTTTTGAAGTTACAACGTGGGCGTAAAATGTAATTTTACACGCAAGGTACTAAAAGTTCTATTATGTCCGTCAAGTTAACCTATGGTTACTTGACTACAATAAATTGATTTCAGTACTTTCTTGTGTTTAATTTGTATAGAAGAATGAACAAAATTTGAACATGAGAACAGTCATACAGTTGTTTCGGAGAGTTGTCTGCATTACTTGACTATCGGTAATTGATTTCACAACTTTCGTTTGTTTGATTTACAATGAACAATTTGAATGTACTTACATATTATACAATTGAAATAATTTTTGCCCAACGGGTGTAAAGTGCGTCTATAAAGTTTTGTAGGAGTATGGGAGCTATTACGCTTCTTGGGCGTTAAGTAGTACTTTATGCCCGCTGACTGAATATTTTTGAGTAGGTACGAAAAGTTGTATTATTCAGTCAAGTTAACTTATAGGTACTTGACTACAATAAATTGATTTCAGTTCTTTCTTGTGTCTAATTTGTGTAGAAGGATGAACAAATTTTAATACATTTCTGAGAACAGTCACACAGTTGTTTCCGAGAGTTGTTTCATTACTTGACTATCGATAATTGATTTCACAACTTTCATTTGTTTGATTTGCAGTGAACAATTTGAATGTACTTACTAACATATAATTTGTTCAGCATACAATGACTCAAAGAAGTAAAAGACTTTTTCACTAGTATTTATTTGATTTCTTTTAAAAAATCATAAATATTATTATTTTTTAGATTATACAGAAAAAACATCTATACTTGCCTTATTTTATACTTTCGTAGAAAGTTTTATATTAACAATATTATTATTGGTACAGTCATGAAAAAATTATTACCATTTGCAGAGAGTGCTTATTGAATAGATGAGATTCGAAGAAATAAAAGGTCTGTACAAAAATTGTGTTGTTAAATTTCTCATTAAATTTTTTGGTACAGAGTTTGGCGGATATTGATAGATAGGGAGAGAGGAAGAGAGAGATTTTATATTATTTATGAATACACACTTTAGCTACTCTCAAAATATTTGAAACTCAAATTTAAAAAGTAAAAGTTAAATTAAGTTGATTTTATTTATTATTTTTTATTTTATTTTTTTATTTATTTAAATTGTTGATTATAAACACTGATTTAATTTCATGTAATACATCATACTGGTACTTTATTTTGTTTAACACAAAACAATGATTAGATATCACTTTTTGACAATACAATAATACATTTGTATCGGGAAGATCACTATTTATTTTTGGTTATAACACTGTTTATTTACACTACTTATTTAAATTGTTAATTTTACCTATATTTTCATTTTTTCAAATTTAAAATATCTTCCTTCTGTCATTTGTCATTAAGGAAAACTTTCTTATTTTTCATAAATTAATTTCTCAGACAATATTTTATTTATCGGCTTGAAATTTTTATCACTTATTACATTCATTGAAGATTAGATTTTGTTGAAATTACAAGAGGTTATCTTCATTTGTTTTTTAGAAAAAAATTATTTAAGAAAAATTTTTCGTTTTCGTTGTCGCACGATAACATGAGCAAAAATTATCCAATCGTCCTGAAATTTGGCACAGATCTAGCTTTTATATATCTTCAGATCGAGTTCGTTGGCCAAATAAGTCGGTCCATTACGAAAAAAGATATTTGAGGTTAAACATTTTTTTTTTAGATTTTCGAATAGCGTTTTCGCAACGAATACTTGATTTATCCACTTAAAATGTTAGCCACTTATTAAAATTATTGAAGACTATATTTGGTTAAAATTTCAGAAGATTGTCTTCATTTGTTTTTTAGAAGAAAATTATTTTAGAAAAAATTTGCGTTTTCGTTGTCGCACGATAGCAAGAGCAAAAATTATCCAAACGTCCTAAAATTTGGCACAAATGTATCTTTTATATAACTTCAGATCGTGTTAGTTGCCCGAAAAAATCGGTCCATTACGGAAAAAGATATTTGAGGTTAAAAATTTTTTTAAAAAATTTTCTAATCGCGTTTTCTCAAAGAATACTTAATCATTTTTTATTTGTACGTAGAAAACCAGTCCAGTAATCCGCATTAGTGTGCCACGCACAATAAAATAATGGGATGAATAAAACTGTCAAAAAACTAGCGAGCAGTTGTGAAACTACGTGTACACGTCTGCGATACGTCGCAAGCATAAAAATGGAAAAACTAATGGGGCATATGAAGTTTTCTTTATATAGGATATAAAAATGAGCAGATAAACAGATATTTTTTGTATTAAGTAAAATTGTTGAAAGGAAAGTAAAGAAAAATGAATCTTAATTTCCTTTTGAGAAAAAAATTATTTTATAAACAAAGTAGATTTTGATTAAATTTAGAATAAAATAAATTTTTAAGAGATTGCGATCGGTGAAATATGTGTGATGTCAAGAAAATATCAGTATCAAATTTAATTGATCATTTATAGATAAATAAATATTTTATTAATTTGATTTTATTATTAAATATTGTGGTGCTTTCCGTTATCGATGCCAAACATTTTTTAATAAAAACGCAAGTTTTTTTTTTAAAACTTCTTTTCAAAAGAAATAAAGATAATCTCTTGAAAATTTAACTAAATATTGTAATAAATAATTGTAATAATTGGTAAAAATTTCAAATTGATCAAATATTCTCTGAGATATCAGTATTAAAAAGCATTAAAAAAAAATTTTTATTCTCGAATATCTGGTCGTAATGATCATTTTATTGTGTTTTTTGTGGGCGATGAATTTTTTTTTTTTTTAAATATAAAATTGTATAATAATAATTGCTTTTTAATGTTAAAAAATAGAAAGAGTAGAAATAAAAAGTCACAAACCATTTAACATAGTCTCATCGTACAAAATAAAGTATTAAATTTTCAATATTGAAATTAAAAATAAATTAAAGGAATCAGTAAATTAAATTTAAGGAAGCTAGTGCCAATGAATTGGCAATGGTTTTTAACCGGGACACCCGAGACCTATGCAACTGAGAAAATTAAGGTGTTTAAAATAATTATTGATTGATACTACATAAAACTATAACCCGTGGATACCACAAATCTTGTAAAATTAAAAACAATCAGTTTATGAACTAAGAATTACTGAGAATAAAAGCTTTCTTAACATTCTTGTATACTTTTGTAAAAAAAAATATTTACTGAGAAAACTCCTCTGAAACATTTTGACGTCTCCACCATGAGAAAATTATAAAATTAGATTAACTGAGCAGTGTTATTTAGTTTAAAATTTTCGCAACAATAACACATCATTTTTGTTTTTTTCTGTATTTCAATGTTCCCCTAGCGGAAATAGAATTTGCAAATAACTGTTAATAACTGCAAATAACTGCAAATAACTGAAATAAACAGTTAGGTTTGAGACAGTATAATCAGTTTTTAGCAGTTATTACCAATTATTAACAGTTATTTGCAGTTCTTACAGTGATTTACAGTTATTTTCCAGTTTTCAAAAGAAATACTGTAAGTAGTAAGAAGCCCCATATGGAGAGACATTCCCCCTCTCCTCGCCGCCCACCGTTAGTCCCACCCACGCCGTAGCTATATGCTAGCATATCGTAAGTTGGGGTCCGTATAGCGCGCCCCCGCCGCTCGTCTATGCTGAAGGGGCCGTCGATATTGATATGCCCCCCCTGCCCCTCATGCTCCGTGTAAGACAGGTGCGGGTCATTTTCGTTCCTTATCGCCACTTGCCCTATGGTTTTTCATGGAAGAGAGGAGTAGGTATGGGGATGGCGTTTATAGGATGTTTTTGAATAAAAAAATTTAATTTTTGCATATCACAATTTATTTACTCTTTTTTCTTGCACGATGGCTCTTCGTCTACGTCTTGTGTTGAATGTGATGGAGTTGTTACCGTATGTCGATGTAAAGTTTAAATCGTGGTTGTCCAAAAAAATTTTAGATGGCCTTCCAAAGTCTTCAAAAAACGTGTAAGCGTCACCAAAATAAGCTGTGATTGCATCGAATTGGTCTTGCAAATCATTACAGCTATTCTCGTTGAGCGTGACATTTTTGTAATAGGGTCCAGATGTGATAAACTTGATAACTGACCGATAGTATCCGCTACTGTGTTCTAGTCCTACGCAGACTCTTTTCGTTTTGGATTTGTTGATAGCGTACGTAGTGGATAGCAGAACATTGGGCACTTCTGCGAGAGTTCCGGGCTTTCCGTGGCAGTTATTCATTTTTCAATACTGATTTTAATCGCGTACAATTCTTTCGCCAAATATTCAAGAGTAGGTCTTGCCTGCGACGGGCAAACTGAGTGCTTGACTGTTCTTTCAGTCAATCCCCTCAATCGCTTTTTGAGGATAATGAAAGGGTAGAGAAGAAAAACATAAGTAACGTATCAAGACTCGGTGGAAAAAGCCGTTGAAAAGGAAAAGGAAAGAGCTAGAAATAAAAAGCCGAAACTCTTTTGACGGTTAAATATTGATTTTTATTAGACACACCTTAATCTAGAAGTACATGATTGGTTACATATGCCAGAACCACGAGAATGTTCGTTTGAAAAAGCGAAAACTTTTTTACATTTTTTATACTTATTTCTATGGAATATTTTGTTATAATAATTAATAACTAATGCATCGTTCTTTATTGTGTCATGCATAAAGAGTCGACAAAAGGTATCGAGGCCATCACCCCGACACATGTGATACAAAAACATAACAGTATAATGACCGCAGCACATTGTATCGGTACTTTGAAGCGTCTTGACGTTCCAACGGAAATATTTGCAGTTTCTTCTGAGTCATTGGAGATGGTGTCTTGGAACAGGTGGGAATCCATCACTGTCAAAGTACGTTCCAAATCGATTTTTGTCTATGTAGATGGCTACCCAGTCTGAACGTGGTCTCGCGTGATCATCCGAATTGCATACAATGGCAGTTGGAATCGTCGTCACGTTTGGAATCGGATCAACCGCGAACACTCCGATTGTTTTCGCTTTCAGACCCTTCAATGCTCTCGCTATTTGATTCGTGTTCATGTTCTTCGCGTACTTCCTCAGTTGTTTCGTATTCTGTCACGCTTGCGCCGTCGACTTCGGCCCTGCCTTCGATTCCGAATCTTATGCGGCTTCTTCTACTTCAGATGAGATTTTCTATTGCGTCAAAAAATAGTTCGCTGCTTCTTTCCGGTAATTTTGTACGCTTCTCTTCGCATAGTAATGGGTAAAGCCACCCTCTTAGTACATGTGCGCGTTTGAGAGCGCAGTATGACTTTTTATACGGATTATGCATACAAACATCAGCGATACATACTTGTTCACTTTTCAATCTTCTCTGCATATCGGTGCAACCTTCGCTGGTGTAGTCTTCGATGTCAACTATACTACACGTCATCATGGATTCAACGAATCAACTCGTATCGCTACCTCTTACGTAGATTTTAGAAGCGTTTCTGGCAATGTTGTAAAAATGGTGCTGTAGTTTGCGTAAGCCGATATCGCCCTCGAACCAGTGTATTCCAAGTATTTTCGATGAAAGATAATCATTGGTCGTTCTAGCCTCCTTAGGCAACTCATCGTATGTATGAAGTGGACATATTATCCAATGTCACGTGATGTGCCCTTACAAAGAGACAATGACAACCTCCTTGGGTAAAAATTTATTATCCTTGGCTCTCAATCCCTTGATTTCTATTACGTAATCCATGATGAGAAATGTCGATGTGTCCGACACGAAGCGAAAAGCCCACTGGACTGCCAGCGATGGGATTCATCGAGTTATATTCACTTCTCCCCCCACTACTGAACACTTCACCCTCTTATGCGTTAAAGTCTGTGATGATTTAACGGTTGGAATCTACTTACAGTACGTTGTCGAATTCAATGTAAATAATGCAGTTGACCGTTTCGGTTATTGCCTCCTTTTAACGAACTTCGATTCGTAGAGATCCCTAGCGCACGAGGTTCCGGTGAGAGGAAAAATGTGCGGATAAGTCAGGCGTTAAATCGAATGTAAACAGGCAATAGCCTGATGGGTAAGAAAAGCGACAATCGTTGATTCCCTCATTGAGATAGTGTATACCGGTGCCGCTGAAGAGAGTGTGGAAAGAATCAACATACAATTTATTATCACAGGTGAAGCGAGGTTGAAGTGGTTTACTCGGTATTTGTACACCGTCCACAAAGAGTGATAAAAAATTTACGTTAAAGAGTTGAAAATTAAAGGGGTTCAGTTGGCGATTGCCGTTAAATGCTTTGTTTTTCACAAAACCCCCGATGATTCTTTTCGGTAATTGTCCTAGAATAACGTTATCGACCGTTTCTCCCATGACACCACTGTGCATAGTGAAAGCCTTTACTTCTACCCTGGTAATGGGATATTTTGCCGTGCTCTTAGCTAGAGCATTGGCATGAGCGAGCAATACAGCTGGACTAATTTTAGCTCGACGTACGATAAACGTCGCTTCCTTTATGTTTACGGAAAATTTTCCATTTTTCGATGAATCCATGAGACAGAAGGCGTCCTTACTGCGCACTAGTCTCACTCTCATTTCTACATCCTTGAGGAGAAATTTGGGCTGATTGAACACGTCAGAGTGCAAATGCCCAATTGGATCGACGGATTTACCTCCAAGCGTAAAATATTGACGATTAAGGAACCCAATGTTAGCCGTGTGTGCGCCGCGTGCAACGGTCGAATTCGCATCCATGTTACCTGCTGAATCAGCGTACCACAAAGCAGCCGTTAAATGAGACTGCAAAGCTGGTGGGGCGTAGTTCAGTAAAGTTTCTACGTATGCTCAATATGGACTCTATATGGGTAAGCGTTGTTTGGCGGTGAAACCACTTTTTATTGAAAAATATATCCACTTATTCAAACAACGAGTGAATAAAATTATTGACAGGTCCAACTTTCACAGTTTCTTGCTCCGTGTCAGCCGGTAAAATCTGCACGGTGATGTGTAGCATGGTGTGCACGAGATCAATGTAGTGTTCGGTAGAACTGGGCACCAGAAATTCGAGCGGTGAATAGCTGTCTTTGCTGAGCGATAACACGGCCTTGTAGTGGAGAAAAGCACTGTTTTCTATAGATGTCTGAGTGAGAGGGACGCTAAAGAGATCTAGCTCGCTCTTCATTCCTTCTCCACTGCACGCAGGCCCAAAAATATCTGTGACACTTCTAACGGTTTTCTTGTTCTTTCTACTTGGGGCCTCAGTCTTCTTACCAGTTTTGGATTTTTTTAATCGCTTGACTCTTTTCCTTCGCGATGCGTTCTATGCTCTCACAAGACTGCTCGTCGACTGCAGCTTCCGTCTAACTGTCGTTGATTTATATCCGTGCCCTTTCATCATTTCCGAGACCTTCTTTTCGCCTTTCCTTTTTAAATTTTTTCCAGATTCTCGAAGACGAGTGTTTACCGAATCTTTGAAACTCACACCGTCATTGGCTATGTCATCGAGTACGTTCAGACCTGCGCGAACGGCTTCTTTACCCACAGCTTTAGCACCACTACTCAGATATGGGATAATTTTTCTAAATATCGCGCCGGTGAAATTTCAATTCCAGAGTCACGCTGATAGGTTGAGCCAGCGTAAACATTTCTCACGCCGATACCACTGCCGGTCTGTTGATTGTAGTACGTGATATAATGGCTCATTTTGCAGGAGGGTAATTTTACCGATTACGCTTAAAATGAAGCGAAACGGTCAACGTTCCATACTCGAATGGTATGTGTCGGCCGTATTGGTCTCTTATATCGATGACAATGTTGTGAAAAGTATGTTGTAAGAGCAAAATGTAATGTATAGATACAAAATGCCTTACAAGGTTGGTGCCAAATTTATATCATGAATTTTCCAAGGAAAATATGCGAAGCAGTGCGGTTTGAGTATCGACGACGGCATAAGATTCACAAATATCTGGTAGACGTACAGTTGATCGGGGATAGCACGCGCCAGACATGCAGGGCTGGTACCCACGTTTTTACCTTTCCCTGTTTTAGAGGTGATAAATGTGCCTGCTCGTTTGAGAGTAGTATCTTCAAAACCAAAGATGCGACGTATTTTTTCGTTAAATGTTGTATATTGTGGTTCTGCGCAATCGCAGGTTCGTCTCAAAGCGGTAAAACATAAGCTTTTTTTAGATTTCAATAATTGAATTTACAAGGTTAATGATATATGATTTAAGATTGGTTGATGCAATGACAAATAAAATATTGATAATAACTTACAAAATCATGAGGCGTCAGCTGCTTATTTTTCCAGTACGTGAAAACCCTGTTGAAAAAAAACATGTGATATTTTCACCTAAAATAAACAATCGATTTTTTCAAGTGTCTTTTGGCCCAATTCGACACGTGAAGAAAATTAGGTGTTTTTTTCATCTGAAAAAATCAGGTGTTTTTTCTGTAAGGAAGCCGGTGCTACTTTAATTGAAAAAATCAGGTGTTTTCTTCACGTGAAAAAATTAGGTGATGAACATCATCTGATTAAATCAGGTGTTTTTTTATGTAAGGAAGCCGCTGTTGTTTGAATTAAAAAAGTCAGGTGTTTTTTTCACGTGAAAAAATTATATGATGAATATCACCTGATTAAATCAGATGTTTTCAATTTAGAGATGCAGGTGTTGTTTGGATTGAGAAAATTAGGTATTTTTGGGCGATAAGTATCACCTGATTAAATTTGGTGTTCTTTGTTCAGGTGAAAAGAATAAGGTAATATTTTTTATTAATGACGTGGGAAAATGTATTTGAGCTTTAAAAAAATGTTCAAATTTTTAATAAATGAATTATATTATACACACATAAGTATTATAAAATATACATGTAGCTGTATTTACATTTTTTAAATACATTATCGTCATTGTGATAGTATGTTATATATAATACCAACTTGTAATTTTAATATATAGCAATGATTCTAGTACAAAATTCGTACAAAAAATGGAAAATGTATTTACTACTTTACACGCAATTTTTTTGATTAATAATGGTGTAAATTTGGCACTGCACAAACATACTGATTCAATTTACTAATATTAACAAATACACAAATTTTAATAATTTTTTTAATCTCAATTGGAATAATGTCTTGAGAAATTTGAATGATCTTCTTTATAGGTAACGTATCATAAATATTTTCTATATATATTTCCCTGCATAACGCATACTCATTTAACGTAACATCGTCTACTATAAAATCTTGTAAACGCAAATATCGTCCGTCATCAGTAAGAGCATGTGAATTATCTGACCTTAATCGTTTTTTTTTATATGACATATAAACACAATTATCCTTGACCATTTTTTTGAATGTTCAAGTGCTGCTTGATAATTGTAATTGATCTATCCATATTTGTCTAGTTGGATAATTTGGTCCGAAGTATCTTGAATATCCAAACTTCACTGACGTTTGGAAAGATTTTGTGTCAAGATGTAAAATGAAGGAATGAATTGTAGAAGGTGGTGTTGTAGCAATATGTTCTCGTAAAATGAGTTCGCTTTGGCTCATAGTTAAAGAACGACATACTTGATGAATAACTCCTTTTGCAGCGTGAATTGTTCGAAGTAAGTAACCATTATTACTTTCAAATCCGTACCCGCTATGGGCCCATAATGGACCCCAGTCCACAACACTTTGAGTTAAATGGAGGAGCTGGTGAATGTTATACGTCATAGCAGATTCAGAATAGTGAACTTGTGTATAAATAACAAATCGTTTCAATAAATTGTCAGTATAAATTAACTGATCACGGGTAATACTGTCTTGATTAAGAATGTAGAATGCTTCAACTAGAAGTGCCCAGTGTTGAACAAAAATTACCATGTGAGGAACAGACAGAAGAACAGGGATACTATTGTTACATCCGGAGACGTATTCTCATTTTAAAGAAAAAGCATAATTAGTATCAGATATTTCCTGACACATAAAAGCGGGAATGCAATTTTTTACAAACACAGCATTTTGCTCATGCGGCGCCGTGACGTAGTAGGTCATCACACTTGCGAAAAACAACGTACGATATTCTCTTTAAGGTCAGCATTTCTCAATGCCACCGCCGAATCGTATACGACTGACGAATTTTACATTGCAAAATAAGATGATCTCGATTCACTGTCACCGGGCTCATCTTTAACCTAATTATTCTGTATTATAAAAGAAGTGATGCGCGTCACGCGAATCAGTCACAGCGTATAAGAAACCTGGCGAACTCCGTGTACCTCTACGACATTGAGAAGTTGAAATCGTAAGCCTTACTCGTCTAGTAAGCAGATCTTATAAGTTATTTATAGTAACTGTATAAAAGCAAGCATTATAAAAAGAATTGTAATTGAAATCACAACACCTCGACCTACCAGAAGCCAGCATATTGTATTGGTAATAAATTATCGTATTTTATATAATAAACATATATTAAACCAATTACTACTTATTTCCACTTATTTCCGGACTTAACAGTGGTTCCGGTACGAATCGAACATTAGTTCACTAGACTGTTTAAAATAAAAGAATAAAAATAACTATTTTTCGGAACGTCACATTGGTTCCGGTACGAATCGAATATTAGTTCACTAGACTGTTTAAAATAAAAGAATAAAAATAACTATTTTTCGGAACGTAACAGTGGTTCCGGTACGAATCGAACGTAAGTTCACTAGATTTATACGAAAAAATAAGACTGGAATGAGAGGAAACGAGTAGTATTTGAAAATTACTAAAAATATCACTACTAACTGCTTCCGAGCTTCTCGTTTTGCAGTAAGAAGTTAAGAGGATAATTGTAGCATGATCGTTTAAACTTCTGAAGATGAACGTGTACGGCTCGTCCAGATTACTAACATATTAACAGATAAATAAAAAAAAAAAAGGGAAAATAGACGATGTTATAGAAATAGGGAAAGAAGAAAGGATAACCCAAATACAAATAACGTAAACGAATATAAAAAAAAAAAAAAAAAAGATTTCACATAAAGATAAAATCAAAATAAATCAAAATATATAAGTAAATAGCATCACGCAAATATATTTAACAAACAAGAAATTTAAAGTGAAAAATTCATAGAGGGAAACATTAAGAAACAAATAATTAAATAATATCAGTAAAAACAAATAACTAAAATATGAGTGAAAAAAAAAATAAACAAATGAATAAATAAATAAAAAGAAATTGAAATAAATAAAACAAATCCAACACGAAGGAGAAAAATGAAATAATAATACAAAATAATGATCATTGAATGGATAAATATTATACATAAACAAGAAATAAGAATATCAGAAATCAAATTACACGAAAAACATTAAGAATAGAGATATAAAATTGGCAAATAAATAAATAAATTGCCAAATAAATAATACAAAAAAAATATATAGTTGAACTAATAATAAAAGATATTTAAAAATAAATATTAAGTATACTGATACATAAATAAAAAGAATAAAGAACAAAACATAAGAAATGAATGAAGAGAAATAAATAAAGGGAAATAAATAATAGAGAATTTACACAATACAAAATAGAAAACATATGAGAGATATAATCAGTGTATAAAATAATCAAGTCATTTTTTATCAAAATAAGGAAATCAAAATAATAATAAAAAATAACTAAACAAACGAAAAGTATTACAATAAAAGTAAGAATATTATAATGAAGAATCATACCAAAAAAAATTACAATAAAATATTACATTGCAAAAGGGAATATAATAAAATAAGAAAATGAAAAATATTTAAATATTATAATATAAAAAATAAACAATACTCAAACGAGAAAATGAAAGTAAGACAATAATAAACAAAATAAAAAATAAATTCAAAAATAAACTACAATAATAATTACGAACATTTAATAAAATGAAAAAACCATGATGAATAATCAAGCTAATACATTTTATAATTTTAAACAACAAAACCATTATTATACTAAAGTATTTCATTGTCAAATTTGCCGAGATCAATATCACGAAGCATTGTTTTGCTCTAATGCAGTTTGTGTTTATTGTAAAAGTAAAGATCATATATCTTATTTTTGCAACAATGCTAAAAATAAAATAGAACTTTTTTGTAAACTCTGTAATCACAGAGGACATTCTGTAGAGAAGTGTACATTTAACCAAACAAATGAAGATTATTGCCAATACTGTCAAATGATAGGACATGCGGCTACTCAATGCCCTGTTATAAAGAAATATGAACTTGATTGTGAGTATTGCGGAAGCACGGGTCACTCAACTAAAGACTGTCTGTCAGCAGTATGTATGAAATGCAATAAACTCGGGCACTGGATAAAATACTGCCCTATAAACGAAAAAATAATGTGGTGCGCGTTATGTAAGGAAGAAGACCACGATTCATCAGATTGCAAGCGTGCGATTTTAAGAAGTAGAATAATTTGTCAAATTTGCAACAGAATCGGACATACAGCAAAGTATTGCCCAGAAAGAAATGCTCATTCTCAAAATAGCACAAACTACAAAATTTTAGAAAATAAAGAAATTCATCAATTACCAAATACTACAAGAAATTATAACCGATTCATTAACAAAACTCAAGAACAAAATTACAAGCCAAGAAACACGATTTTTAATAATCAACAACCCAATACAGTAAATAGGAAAAGAATTCAATGTGATTATTGCAAAAGAATTGGACATGACATCGACAACTGCAGAAAACTTAAAAATCTTATGATGCAATATAATGCAATGGGAAATCATTGTGATCTTTGTAAAAATCCAGATCATACTACTGAAGAATGTGAGGAAATCAAACAATATCCAAGTACTAATACTGATGAATCATACCATAATGTTACGAAAGAAACAATTAACGAATCAAAAATTCAGAAAAACGAAGTTAATACAACGAATATTGAAAGGTATAATGGTAATGAACTAATTACAGAAAATAAAGTAAATAAAATTAAACAGGAAACTAATATCATAGAGGAATCTACAATAATTAATGATGATAAAGAAATCAATTTAATTATCGTACCTTTTATAAAAATACATGAAATCACTGATGAACCAAAAGATAATAATATGATTATAAAAAATCATGGAAATACTAATGAAATTAATTTTATAGACTTTAACGAAATTTTCAAAAATAATCATAAAATTGAAGAAATTATGGAAACAAATTTAATTGATTCTATTGAATCTACTGTAAAAAATTATGAGACTAATGAAGAAATGAATTTCAACGAATCTAATTTAAAAACCCATGAGGATTGTGATGAAATTAATGTAATTCATTTTAATGAATCCAATATAAATAACCAAAAGAATGAAATTTCGAATGAAAATAATAAAGAAGGTAATAATTCGTTGGAAACAGTAACTTTTTATGATGATCTTAAAGTCATTTTAGACATAACTTTTGCTTTAGCTGAACCATTTTCCGAAGATGATCAAATGGAAACTAAATTCCAACAAAACTCGCTTGAAAATTCGTTAAAAGAGAATATAGCATCAATACATTCAGAAGAGTCTTTATTAAATGATACAAAAAATCTAAAGAACTTATTAAATAATAGTAAAGTAGTTTTCGAAAATGAAAATCAACCAAAAGATATGTTTGATAATCAAAAACTAAAAAAACATTTAGAGAATAAAAGTCATCTAAAAATATTTGATAATCAAGAACACCAAGAACAGCTTGACAATAAAAATCAACTAAAAGAAACTTTGGGTAATCAAGATCATAACGTAATAATCAATCTAAATACAAAAAATCGTAATAAAGTACACCAATTGCAGTTATTTTTTAACTATCCTATCAAAGTAAAATCTAATAAAAATGTCAGAAAACTAAAATGGATATCTAATTATAAAAAATATTTAAAAGAATTATCAAAAATTACAAAACTAAAATTAAAATCTAAAGGTTACTACAATAAATTTGCTATCAGAAAAAGGTTTAAAAAGGGAGACAAAACATGGCCTATTAAAGAACCAAATATGAATAAATTTCAAAACGATCAGCATAATAAGAATTTTCAACGCTATTAAAATGAACAAAATAATATCTTAACTAATTATGAAAAACAAGCAAAGCAATATTATAACAAATAATAACATAACATTTTTGTTTTAGGATATGGACAACATACTCAATATTAACATCTATCATAATCTCTTCTTATTTTTCCAAATTTAATACAGGAATGGAGAATTATAATTGCAGCTGAACTTTTCCATTTGAAGCAAAACCATCCTACTTCTTGGTCAACTAATATATAACCCTAAGGTGATCCAGATTTTACCAAATATACAATTTAAAATTATAACCACTTATTCGTCTGTCTACAATTGTTCGTATCAACTTGTCAGTATTTTATGAAAAGCAACTATATTCCCTATGAAAGCTAATAATTTTAGAAAAATGCGATTGAAATAAGATATACTTGAATAATGAAATTTTAGAAATAATACATAAATATTGCGATTAGATATTAATACGAAGTAACTTTGGTCTTATAACAATCAAACAATCAAAAAAATTTGACATGTGAAAATGATGTGTTATTAAATAATAAAAATATATAAAGTAATTATTTAATCACAAAGTAGAAAACATTACAGGGACGAATTAACTTATGATCAATTTAATAGCTTATGATTTTATCTTTGAATAACAAAGTATAGAACTAATCCAAAAGGAAAAGAAGTAGAACCCATTCCTAAACCTTTTAACGTATGATAAAAAAAAAAAAAGATAATAATAATTTGACTAATTTTATGCAAAATTAAACTGTATTTACCTACAAAAAAAAAAAAAAAAAAGGAGCTACGTTCACATTGCTAAGATTAAATAGAATATATGTATTTGGAATGATCAGTTCTGTCATATACTAACATGATCATCCTATATAAGATACACTATTCTGCACTGTATTGAGTATGTAAATATGTGAATGCTACCTATGCCGAAACAAAAGTTCAAGTTTTAAAATGAACTTTTAAAACGGCTGAGATTTTCAAAGAAAGGTAATACAATGATGCATAAGAGCAATAACAAGTCAAAATTTATCAATATCATTTCAATTATTCACTTCCTTTTTACGAAAAAAACCTACACCATATATAATTGTATTTTTCTTTTGGAAATAATTATAATACGATTGTTAAAATAATTTTGTTATGATAACATCAAAAGCCCTTTAATGTTATTCTACTTAAACAAAGAGGAAAAAATAATATATCTTTTGCCAAATATCTCAGCAGGGAGGGAAGTGAATGATCACTTGAATCATTCCCTATATTTCTCCTCACCTTTTATTTATTACAAAATTATTTAATACACACATTATTTCTAAACTCAGTTAATCAATGACTTTAATTTATGTAAAACCAGCAAAACAAAATTTATTATACATTAGCGTAATAAAATAATTTAATTGTCGAAATGCGATGTTCAAACAAGATATTACATATCTCTATACAAATTCTAATGCATAACGTATGCTATATTTATTACGTAACGTTTTATTAACCAATTGTTATATAAAATTAAAACCGTAGGTTAAGTGTAGTCTAGTGTTAGGAACAAAAATAAATGATTTACTTTATAGAAATTTATAGACGATACGAAATTTTGTTTAAATTTATTGAATTTTTATTATTGTTTTTGTTATTGTTTATATATATAAATTTTTAGTATGGATTTAATGATATGAATTTTTATTATTGTTTTTATTATTTGAATTGTTAGTATTATTGAACCTTTTGTAACAAGAAATTACTGATGGTTCAACTATTCCTATAATTGTTGAATCTCTACGATATTCAACAGTCTAAGGGGGGAGGTGTTACGTCCGTGACGTATCCCTAAATTACATTTAATATTCATATTCTCATCAGTAATTTCCTGATCCACAAAATTATGTGATTGCAAATTTATTGACACCCACGTATCAACTAGCATAGAGAAAAAAAAATTTCAACACAGGGAAATTGTAAACATTCTTGTACGAAATGAACCAGAATTTTAAACGAACCATATTGAAATTATTTAAAAATTTCTCAAAACATTTCATGAAAGACGTTGTTGTATTTATAGTTAACTTTCCATCTTATATTTCGACAACTATGCACTTTTAACTGTACGGCCTCGCGACACTCCAAGTCAATGAACTCTTCAAAATACAAATACAGCAATTTTTATGTTCCAGCAAGAATAATATGCGCTAAATACAACTGTCAATTTAAATAATGCGCACCAAAGTAATTAACAATTTAGAAAACTTAAACTTGATAACCATGAATGTAAAATAACCAATGGTCATGATTTTGTAAATCAAAGTATTAATTGTTTAAACCATAATTTATGAGAAATTCATGTCGATCCAAGACTGACGAGTATTATTATTATTATTATAATTATAATTACTAATCGTATTATTATGTTTATCATTAAATCAAATTCTGTAACAGAAAATCTCTGATACATTTGTTGAATCTCTACGACATTCAACAGTCTAAGGGGGGAGGTGTTACGTCCGGAGACGTATTCTCATTTTAAAGAAAAAGCATAATTAGTATCAGATATTTCCTGACACATAAAAGCGGGAATGCAATTTTTTACAAACACAGCATTTTGCTCATGCGGCGCCGTGACGTAGTAGGTCATCACACTTGCGAAAAACAACGTACGATATTCTCTTTAAGGTCAGCATTTCTCAATGCCACCGCCGAATCGTATACGACTGACGAATTTTACATTGCAAAATAAGATGATCTCGATTCACTGTCACCGGGCTCATCTTTAACCTAATTATTCTGTATTATAAAAGAAGTGATGCGCGTCACGCGAATCAGTCACAGCGTATAAGAAACCTGGCGAACTCCGTGTACCTCTACGACATTGAGAAGTTGAAATCGTAAGCCTTACTCGTCTAGTAAGCAGATCTTATAAGTTATTTATAGTAACTGTATAAAAGCAAGCATTATAAAAAGAATTGTAATTGAAATCACAACACCTCGACCTACCAGAAGCCAGCATATTGTATTGGTAATAAATTATCGTATTTTATATAATAAACATATATTAAACCAATTACCACTTATTTTCACTTATTTCCGGACTTAACACTATAATAAAAAATCCAATTTTCCCATTCCCTTGCTTTCCACCATTTTCTATGTGCAAGACCTCGAGACAATCGGGTAATTTGATTTGGAACTTTGATATTATTTATCATCTTATCAATTTCAGCAATATCTCCTTTACTTAATGAATATGGCATGTTACTTGATTCAATCCAATATACTGTAAATTGTTGTGCTACACCTTCAGAAATACAGTGCATACTATCAGGTACAAAACCTGATATGATATTAAACTTTTCTAAGTTTATTAAACAACTGGGTGCTTTAATACCAAAAACTGGATTGGCTGATGTAAGACTCAGTTGCATGTGACAAAATGTTTCAGTTTCTGTTCTTTGTTGAGGTATTTCGTTGATTAAAGTGTATTTGATATAGCCACGTCGAATACCTGGTACGTATATACCCGGGTGCAGACACCAACTACATCGTACGTATATACCCGGGTGCAGACACCAACTACATCCAAAATAACCATTAAACTGAACCATACCTTGCATAGGAGGTCGTGCAGCCGAATCTACACAACAGCGTAGGGTATACACTTTTATTCTTCTTTCAACGTCATTTATTTTCAATCGTATACCAACATTAGGTAATTTGTTCATTAAACTAGTAAAAGGGTTTAAAAAAATATTCATATTGGGTTTGTCTTTCCCAAACCACAAACCACATATCAGTGGTTTTGAATTTCTTACCTTAACAAGTAATTCATTGATAATTAGTTGGATAGGCCACATAGAAAATTTGGAGCTTTCGAAGACCGGTGCGCCATCGCTATTAAAAATTGCTGTTATGAAATGATCTCTTTCAGTTTGAGGTAATGAGTCAACGAATTCTTTATATTTAATCCCATCTGTAAAATCTTGAATGGTTTCTCGCTTTCTTATTCTTTCATTTATTATACCTTCATAATAATCTATATTGTGTAATATCAATGTTGAAATGTCATTTTCTACATTCACAATTGCAAAAAAATCATTATATGTCGGACTTTTTAATAAAATATTTTCGTTACATACACTACAACAGACGTGTCGATCTTTTTCAGTAAATTTGCGTACATAGCTTTTACATTTTGGACATATAGAATGATACTCTATGCCTTTCTTAGAGTTCAAAAGTTGATCTACAAGATATCTACTTTCTGGTAATATTTTTGTTTGTAAAATAGCATTAATCAATTTGAAAAGATCAGCCATTCCAGATTGACAAATGCTATATACTCTACAGTATCTTAAGCACGCTAATATAATATCAGTTTTCCTTATACTAATTTGTAGATTAATAATGTCATCATCCTCAATTACCGATTTAAGTCTACTAAAATTTGTATCATCGTCAGAATCATCAGTGTCATTGATATTTTCCCATTCACGAAATACTCGATCGTCAGAGTTATTACTAAAACTGGAAACATTGTCCTCATCAGAAGAACTTTCACTGTCATCAGAAGATTGACTGCCCGTTCGATAACTTAAAAAATCCTGTCGAAAAAAAAAAATATCAAAAACTGGATGGAGCCTAAATTACTTGAGGTTCATGAAATTATGGACGGAAGAATTGAAAACTATAAATTTTTTTGTGTAAGCACTTCAAAATTACAAAAATCACATACAATCAGAAAATCTCCTAGAATTTAGCAATTAAAAGTGATTTTTTATTTAACAAAGTTACTTAATAAAAAAAGTCAATGAATCATTTTCTTCAAAAAGTTACAACAAAGACAAAATTTTAAATATGCAGAATCTCTGAGTACGATAGAGATCTAGAGATTATATCTTTAGCAATTTTATCGGAATTTCTGTCTATTTTAATATATTATTAGTATAAATAAATAATTTTATTTTAAATTGTTCTTTAGGTAGTTTTGGCTTCAAAGATTTATTCCTTAAGCCCTTTCTCTCTCCCCTAAAATAATAACAGTAATGTAAAAAGTTATTAAAACATGTATGTATCTGTACAAAATTATTTTGAGAAGTTTTAAAGATTTCAGTATTTTATTTTATTTTAATTATATTTTGTTTAAAATATTTGTGTTTAATTATCTATATCGAGTATATATCTCGGTTAAAAATATATGATGTTTTCAGCTAAAAAAACACTTGAATTTTTTGGTCTTTTGACTCAATTCGACACATGAAGAAAATCAGATGCTTTTTCTCTTAAAATTAAGTAATTTTTATCTATAAAAGCAAGTTTAATTTTAGATGAATAACAGCGCATTTTATTTCACTTTAAATAACGCCTACGTTCATAGATAAACAAATATCTGATATTTTCATGTGAATAAAGGCACCCGATTTTCTTCTGTACGTATCAAATACTTGAAATTTATTTTGCTCAAACTGTTAACAATTACATGTTATTCCATTGTAAACAATGACATGTTGTTCACGAAGAAATAATTTTGTTAGCATTAGAATTAATTATATTAATATCGTTATCAAATTCACATAAATCTCTTTTTATAAACAAAAAAACTGTAGTTATCTTGTTTCCTCTTCTAGTAAATTCCTTTAGGTCTCTCTTCAAGTGATAGGCCCTAGATACATAAGGCCCCTGCCACATAAGCACGTATGCATCCGTATGCATGCGTATGCATCCGTACGCACATGCACACATCTCGTGCGGGCGCTCGCGCTCACTTCTCTCATTGGTTGAGAGCGAGCTCAGGCCTTCGACGACCAATGAGAGAAGCGAGCGCGCGCGTCCATACGAGATGTATGCACGTGCGTACGGATGCATACGCGTGCATACGGATGCATACGTGCTTATGTGGCAGGGGCCTAAGCGCGTTTGCTCGCGTTTGGCCGCGGTCGCCCGCGGTCGGCATAAGGTATACATAAGATATACGAGCGCACTATATAAAGGTATACCGTATACACGGAGCGCACACGCAGCCGTAGCCGCCGACGCAAGGATGTAAAATGACCCTGAGAAAAGCGAGCGCGTGCACTCTTACCGCGTCCGACCGCAGCTAAACGCGAGCAAACGCGCTTATGTGTCTAGGGCCATACACAGACGTGCATATAAACCAATACTACTTTACCGTTAACCCACATTACGTGCCTCGTGCGCTGTGACTTAGGTCTGACATCTATCGAATTCCGCGTCATTGGTTAAAGTTTAAAGTGTTAAACTTTAAGGACCTTCACAGAGCTCTGAGGAACAGATCAAAAGAACAAGAATAACATGGGTTATATATCTATATATACGAAGAACAGCAAGGAACAAGACTCTTGTTCCTTGTGTATCTCGCTGTTCCTCGTATATATAGATATACTAACCCATGTTATTCTTGTTCTTTATATCTGTTCCTCAGAGTTGTGTGAAGGCCCTAACGTGTTACACTTTAACCTATATCACGCTGAACTCGATAGGGCTCCCGGCACATAAGCGCGATTGCACGCGAACGGACGCGAAATGGCGCTACAGGCAAAAAGAAAAGGTAAAAGAACAGGAACAGATATAAGAATAACATAAGAATAACATGGATATATATATATATATATATATATATATATGAGGAACGGGAATAGCTAAAAGGAATACCTCGTACTATTCCTGTAACTGTTCCTGTTCATATATATATATATATATATATATATATATATATATATATATATATATATATATATATATATATATATATATATATATATATATATATATATATATATATATATATATATATATATATATATATATATATATATATATATATATATATATATATATATATATATATATATATATATATATATATATATATATATATATCTATATATATATATATATATATATATATATATATAAATATGAAATTCTGGAAGTTTGAGGATTATATTCAGCACCCGCTTGGAAGTTTGAGGGGTTATGGGAAGTTTGAGGAGCCTCCTCAAACTTCCAATCTATATATTCAGCATCCGAGCGGAAGTTTGAGGGGTTTTCTAGAGTCTATTTGTCTAGAGTCGGTAACCTGAGGGTTATTATTTCTTTAGCCACTCTGACCGACCGGGGTTGAGCTCCTCAAACTTACTAGCCTCTATAAGTATATATATATATATATATATATATATATATATATATATATATATATATATATATATATATATATATATATATATATATATATATATATATATATATATATATATATATATATATATATATATATATATATATATATATATATATATATATATATATATATATATATATATATCTCTCCATGTTATTCTTATATCTGTTCCTGTTCTTATGCTTTTTCCTTTTGCGTGTAGCGCCCTGAATGCGCGCGGAGAGAGTGCACGCACTCGCTTCTCTCATTGGCCGTCGTAGCTCTCGACCTATGAGAGAAGCGAGAGCGTGTGCTCTCTCGGCGCGCATTCGCGTCCGTTCGCGTGCAATCGCGCTTATGTGCCGGAAGCCTAGATGTCGGACAACAATTCCACCAATGTCAATAGTTACCCAAAAAGAAAGGATGGAATTGACCAATCAGCACGGCGCCTATTACTTCTTCCCTAACGTGGATTCACGGTTACAAGACTGATAACAGCTGTCTGCTGTGTGCTGTTGTATACCGTGTATGTAATGTATACTGTATTTATATAGTTATTGTGGAGTTCCTATACAGTCCATAATAAAAAAAAATGCAGACCTAACTTTTTTGTTAAAAATTGATTTAAAAATCATAGTTAATGCTGCTGTAATTCAGAGAGAAATAGGGCATCAGTAAAGCAGTATTTATCAGATAAGTATAAGTATAACCTGAAAAATTTTTTGAGAGATCTTATTGACCTTTTATGCCTTACTTGTTATTTAAAAAATAGATTCTTTGGGTGTTTGTTTTTCTTCTTTTTAGGATACAAAAGGGTAATCGACCTCATCTGAAGATTCAATGAGTGGCAACAGCATTAAAAAATTTATGAAGAAAAAGAGGTTTATGTGAATTTTGAAAATTAATCCTCTTAATAATTTATCATTATAACAACATGTTCCAGTCAAAAAGTAAAGTAGAATTACATGCTACAATTGCATAAGAAATTCCATTACAAAAAGAAAAAAGATGCTCTGTAATTTAATATAATATTGGAGGTACAAAATACGAATAATGCAAATATCGCATAAAATTGAATATATTCAGGTAATATAATTTTCTTTAATGAATAACTAATTTGATTCTTTATATTTTACACAAATTGTGTATATGTTTACAGTGTAAGTCATTGGATATATTGTTGTTGAAGCACAAACACTGGAAAAAGGCCAAATACACTGAATATTGGTAAAATTCTTTGGTTATCTTAAAAAATAAGTATTGCTTTAATTTTTTTAAGGTAAAAAAAAATGTTTGACTGTACAAAATTAAATCTAAATATGAGGTTAGAATAAACATAGTAATGAACTATTGAGACAAAATTACAGAACTGTAGCAGTAATTTACGTAACAATGTTGAAAATATTTTAGATTCAGTATTTCCACTAGAATATGAGTACAGTTTGAACAAGAAGCTTACCCGTATATCTCATTTGATACATAAATGACTCATTACAGTAAGTACAATAAGTAATACAGCATATATAATATGCAGAAATAGAAAGACGTTTGCTTATAAAAATTACATTTTAACCCGTACAAATGATTTTCTAAATTTATGCATCATATTATACACACATTTATTTTAATATTTTACAATATTATCCTTTGAAGTCTTATTGCAAAAAGACGGTACTATAGTTATTTTTAAAAACAGAAAAATAAATTCGAATAATGAAAAATTTTCTATAGGAATATATCTATAAGAATGTATCTCTATCGACTCTGATATCCTTTCAGTATTATATATTATATTCACAAATACTCACGTTTATTACATTAATCTCCTGTTTTTGTGAAAATTGGCGGTTCACATTAATTAAAGATTCTGGTGAATTAATATCATCATATGTTATACTTGATAGAGATCCATTTGATGTAGATGTTGAAGTTGTACTGCTCGATCCACAGTCATTACGTGATTCATTGAATACCTATAGATTTAATAAATGTCATATTTTATACTAAACTTAAGTAAAATTTTTATACAAATATGAAATATTATATAATAGATGTAACTAAAATAACGGTGATAACTGTACAAATTTAATAAAAATAATTATGAAAAGTAAGATGTTTGTATAATAGTTGCTATACTTAATGACTTAATTTATTGATGCATTTTTTTACAAAAAAATTTTTTTTTTTGTTAACAGGTTCAGTACTATGTGGTACATATATGTACTACACTAGTTTTTTTTCATATTTTGTTACATTAGCTACTAAAATATCTTAATATAATAAAAAAAGTATTTACTTTTATTTTAGTTTCAAAGCAAACAAATGTCTTTTAGACAAATCTAGTATTTTTAGTCTTAGTACTGAACCTCTTAATAAATATAATAAATCGGCGCGGCTATTTGTACGACAGATTGTATTCGCGCTATATCTATATATACAGATACGACAGAAACGCTTATCGTTTGAGTGCGGAAATTTTAATAGAGCAGGTAAGAAAATAGTTACCACACAATAAGGGATATTATTTCTTTAGTCATCTATCAAAGTTTGTCTAATTTTCAAAATTTTCTAGTGTACTTTCGTCTATTGATATATTTTGAGGTTAGGAAATCTGTCGTACAAATAGCATCAGCCAATATAAATGACTTTATTACAAATAAGAAACAGAATATATTTTAAACTATATTTACAAACTTACTTGCCACATACGATCTACGTCGTCATCACTGCTGTAGTGTTGTAATTGCTGTTTTCTTTTTCGATTTTTGGTTGTTTTTGGAATTTTTACGGCTGAATTTTCAAGATAATGTCTATACATGATTTATAATGCTGTTAATCTATAGGTATATTCACAGTATTTTTATTAGATAAACAACGATTTTGATAAAAATGAAAGGCAATTTCAAATTTTTTAACGAAGTTAAAAATCTTACGCGTTTGTGTACTACTATGAAATCAAGGAACCAACCGTCACAACAGTTGAAATCAGGATGCGATCCCATGGCGTTCCGAAAAATTACACGGAATCATTTAAGCCTGTGAGAGCGAGAGAGACATTCACGGAAGAACCTCTCTCTCGCACTCACGGGCTTAAATGGTTCCGTCTAATTTTTCGGAACTCCATGGGATCGCATTGCAGAAATACAGTGTTTTAACTAAGGGGGAGGGAGCGCGAATAGATTACTTATCCACTTACGTGATCTCTGATTGGTCAATTATGAACACGGAACAGACAGCAGCATCTACCTAACCCAACGTTCATAAAAGTACGTTACTCGTTAGAAAATTTTATTCATTTTACTAGCATAGAGCAGAGTCAATGGAGGACGCCTGGAGCTATAAAATACCTCGCATATATTGGAAAGAAAAAAGGAGAATTTATGCACGTGCAATACTATATGTATTCGATAATTAAAGCTGTATATCATAAAAGTAAGTAATAAAAATATGCTTTTGATAATTTATTCATTTGATGGGTTCTGGTTTTTATATATAGAGTATATATAAAGTATAATGCTTCTATAAGCCGCTAATGATTTTGAGATAAGATTACTTGTCGTAACTTTAAATTAATTAACTTTACGACAAATAAAAGTATAACATTGTATATATTATATAGAGTATATATACATTACTCTCATTAAAAATTAATATAACATATAAAAGTTAGTCTCACGTGGGCATTAATTGTTTGCAGTAAACTCTTAATTATTCAGTTCCTTCAGAACTTATTTTATAAGTATTAAATTTTACAATTATATTAGTAAGTGTTTCTGTTAAAATTTTATGACTTTATCATCAGAAGTTAAAAACATTTTTATAGGTTATAATGGAGGAGAAACAGTTTTACGCAGCCATAAGATTTTATTCAGATGAAATGCATCACATTCATTTCATTGATGTACATGATATTAAGAATTGTAAGTCTGTGGAAGATTTTAATTATGCGATCCCACATTTTGTGAAAAAAAAAGATGTAATTACAGGGGACAGCGAGTACTCTCCTGCACAAGTATTTCGAATATCAGGTAAACACAATATTTTTTATTTGTTGTTATAAAAAGTCTGTAATACTTCATCACTATTTTTAATCTAACTCGTTTATTAAATTTATATAATATAATATACTATGTATATTTTCTAAGTTACTTATTACTCAACTATTATTAATAGATAATTTAGAAAGTTTGGAGAAATCTAATGAACGTTATAGATTTAAAAAAGAAAGATATAGCGAAGCTTTATACGAATGTCAGTAGCTGGAACTTGAAGAAAACCCGACAGAACCACAAGAAGAAACTGATACTGAGGTATCTACAGAACATTCAAAAACAAAAAGACGAGGGAAAAAGAATGTCATGCAAGAAAAGGTAAATATTTTATTTATCATACGCTCTTAAGTTTAGTCTTAAATTTTTATTCAATAAGATTATTTACAAATATTTAAATCACAGCCTAAAGTCAAAATAATTTAAAAAATTAATATTTTTTTACTTCATTCCATCTTAAAAATTAATTAAAATTATAAAATAACTAACTAAATAAAATAAACACAAAATTCGAATGTTTTAAAATAAAATGTGTGTATTTGAAAATGTTCTTAAGTAGAGCCAAATAATGTGATTTTTTTTAATCATTTTCAAAATATTATAACACCTTATTAAATCCATTAAAAACATTTGTAGGATCTACAAAAAAAATCAATATGAAAAAGACTGAAGATAACAAAAAAATAGTTGACAAATAGTTGGAGTTATTATTACATAAAGAACTAGATTTTGGAGAAAGAAGTAAAGTAACGAAAGAGTCAAAAAACATGGATATTGAGAAAAAGTGTGATGAATTAACAGCACAATTAGAAAATAAAATGAAAGAAATGTATGAAGAGAAATTTAAAAAACAAGAAGGATGCATACAGGAATTAAAAATGGCTCTCTCTGCTTATGAAAACAAATTAGATCTTTTACAAAACATAAATAGCAGTTTGTCAAGACGTAAAGCAGATGAAATAAAAAAAAGTCTTTTTAGTACAGGTAGTTAATTATTTGTGACTATATTAATATAATTTTCATAATACTTATATTATTTCTTTTTCAGATGCAAATATTAACTCAAACAAAGAGAGTCAAAATATTGAAACAGACGTTAGAAATGAAGGTTTGGTCGATAATCAACTAATAGATAAAAGTAACGATTTAAATGAAATTGTAGCAGATCAACGAACACCTTCTACAAGTATGACAAATTTTTCACCTTCGTAGCGATATTTTTAATAATCTTTTTATTTAATTTGTGTTATAGGTACAGGTATAAGGGGTAATAATTCTCTTTCTTATCTCCAACCACAAATACTTTTTCATGCTAATGACTCTGAAGGTGAACAAGCTAAAAGTAAAAATAAACAAAGACAAAAAAAGAAAAAAACAAGAAAAAGTGATAAAAAATATTCAAATGATTTATCTAATGAAAGTGAAAAAACAAGTAAAGGTCTAATATCAAAAAAGAGCGATACAGAAGAAAATGAAACTGAAACTGATGAAATGGGAGTTAATTATAATTTAGAAAATAAAAGTAAAAGTCAAACATCTAAAGGTAAATTTAAGTATTTTTCTTCTTTTTTGAAATCTTTAATAATATTTTTATTTTTCATGTGCGCAGGAAAAAAACGTAGTAAATCTTCTCTGCAGAGATCTAAATTCTCGAAGTTATCCACGCCTAAGAATACATCTTCTGATGACTCAGATGAAGGAAAAATTAAAACAGAAAAGAAAAAACTCAAAAAGAAGCACAAACATACAAGAAAAAGTGACGATGAGTACTTTTCAGATAATTTCGAAAAGTCAGAGCATCAAGATTTTACACAATGGATCAAAGAAAATAAAAAACATAAGGTAATATATATATATACACACACACACACATACACACACACACACACACACACACATATTTTGGTACTTTTGGGGTATATATAATCCATATATTGGTACTTTTGAGGACCATAAGGGTTCTTCTACAATACATCTTAGGTTCTTTTCCGGACTTTTGTTCCGGAATTTCGGTACTAAAAGCGGGCGCCGCAGGCCCCCTGCGAATCACGGTACCCTGAGGGTCATTATTTCTTTAGTCACGTGTATTCGTTTCGCTATTCCAATGTAAACTCTCAGAGTAACAAACTCTAGGACCCCAAATATACCTTTTTATGTGTTTTTATAAATATAAAATGAGAATGTAATAATAAAAATAATAATAATAAAATTAAAAATAATAAGGTAAAATAATTATTTAAAATAATTTTTATTATGAAATAAAGCACTGCTATTAAATTAATTTTAAACTTTAATTATTGATATTTTTGGCTTTGATGGGCTGTAATTTTTTACTTAGTTCCTTGCGACATGAGTTTTTTTTCATCATATTTATTTGATATAACATAGATTTATATTTTACAGGTGAGAATGATGCACTTAAAGCATGGAGTCTCTATTACGTACGAGGCATGGAACGATTTAAAAATGACACATGAAATATCCAAATACTTAAGAAAATTAGCTAAAGCAATATGGACTATTCATGTTCTAATGAACAGAGCAATTTTGCTTAAGAAAAGTAAGACGAGACTTGTCGATAGGTCTCCTAGAAAGGAATTGACTCCTGTTAAAAAAGCAGTGTTTAGAAGTAAGTTTATTTATGTATATAAAAAAAATATACATTCACATATATTTTTCTTAAGGGCTTAGTGCCTATAAATATATAAATAAAAAAATAAATAGAACTTTGATAATTGTAAATAAAAAAAATTTTCTAATCAAATTACACTATGATTTTCAGAAGTCTATTTTCAACAAATAGATATGGTTATACTATCAAAGAAATTAAAAAAATCTTTGAAAAAGTCATGGAAATCTCATTTAGGTATTTATATTAACTCACTGATAGAAAGTGAAAAACGTAAGCTAGAAAAACGTAAGTTTTCATTCAATTTATTAAATTTATAGTCTTTAGTTATTATATATAAAATTAAATTAATTGAATTAATTAATTCGTAGGCAAGGGTTCTGATAGCAGTTCTACAGATAGTAGTGATTCGAGTTCAGCAGAAAGTTCTTCAGAATAATCAGTAAGATAATGGACAAGTTTCATTATTAATATTTATTTTGTTATAATGAGAAATTGTCAATCATCATTAAATCTTATTATATAGTAGTATTTAGATATCTTTATAATCGCGTATCATGTGAGAACAAGTGTTTCACGTTTCATGTTAAACTTTCACCAAAATGAATTATTATTATGGTTCTTTAGTTCTTGAAATTAAGTTATTTACTTGTTTGACGTAATTTTTAATTACGCATTTGAACTTCAAATATACCTTTTGTCTATATAGATCATAAGAAAAATGTTTATTTTTTCATTTACTAAAATTTAATTACTTTTTTATATAATTTTATAATCGAATATTATGTGGGCACAAGCACTTTACGTTTTATATTAAACTACGCGGTCAAAATGAATTATCTTTTTCAGTTTTTGTAATTAGTTATTTACTTCTTTAATGTAATATTTAATTACGCAAATATTGTACTACAAATGTTCATTTGTATGAAAATCATTTAAAAAATGTTAATTTTTGTTACATTTAATAAAATTCAACTAGATTTTATATAATTTTATTGTTAAAATAATATTATAATACCTACCTTTGTTATTATTTATAGTTGCTTTCCCAAATAAAAAAATCAACTGAATTGCGAAGAACACATGGGAAAGTACCTGCTTTCCTGCTTTAAAAACACGTAATTTAATCAGATGATTTTTATCACCTGATTTTTTCACGTGAAAAAAAACACCTGATTTTTTTAATTCAAAAAACGGCGGCTTCCTTAGATAAAAAAACACCTGATTTAATCAGATGATGTTCATCACCTAATTTTTTCACGTGAAAAAAACACCAGATTTTTTTAATTAAAGCAGCACCGGCTTCCTTACAGAAAAAACACATGATTTATTCAGATGAAAAAAACACCTAATTTTCTTCACGTGTCGAATTGGGCCAAAAGACACTTGAAAAAATCGATTGTTTTTTTTAGGTGAAAATATCACATGTTTTTTTTCAACAGGGAAAGAGCTTTATTACGAATTTTTTTACGTCAAATTTTTCGGAGTTGTCCTCATACAGTATTCCATTTTGATACCAACACTGCATTTTATTCATAGAAACAACTATAATAACTATCACGAAATGTTACATTTTTAAAGGGCGAAATTAAGTTCAAGAATTTGAGGACATCCTCGACATTTGCGAAATATTTATGTTTTCTGCATTTTCCCATATTATTTCTAATATACACTCTTCTAATTAATGATTATAGTAATAAAAAAAATGATAAAAAATTTAAGACTGTTTAATACAATGGCAAATAAAATATTCGTAATAATTTACAAAATCATGAGGAATCAACTGCTTTCTTTTCCAGTACGTGAAAAACAGTTTTATTAAGAATATTTTACGTCAAATTTTTCGGAGTTGCCCTCATACAGTATTCCATTTTGAAGCCCATGCAATTTTTTCTTTATCTAAGAATCTGATAAATTACTATGAAACATAACTTTTTAACTGTGAATTTGGGTTTTTTCTGAATATTTTTTAAATATGTTATTTTTCATGTGCGGTAAATGATAAGCTTTATTTATATTTTTCTTTTCTCAAATTTCAGCAGAAAATTTTTGTACAGTATACCGTTTTGATGCCAACGTCGCATTTTATTCATAGAAATATTTATAATTATTATCATGAAATGTTTCATTTTCTAATGTACGAAGTTTAAGTTCAAGAATGTTGGGACATGATCGACATTGGCAAAATATGTTACTTTTCTCGATTTTCCAATAATATTTCTAATATACACTCTTATATTGAATAATTATAGTCATAAAGGAAATGATAAATGATTTAAGACTGTTTAATACAATGGCAAATAAATTTTGACAACTAATTGTACAAAACCATAAAGCATCAGCTGATTATTTTCCCAGTACGTGAAAAAAGGCATATTTCGATTTTTTCTTCAAATTTTTCGGAATTGTCCTCATACAGTATACAATTTTGAGGCCCATGCACTTTTTTGTTTATCTAAGAATCTGTTAAATTATTATAAACATAACATTTTTAAACATGCTTCAGATAAGTTCAAGAATTTGAATTTTATCTTAATATTTGTTGAATATATTATTTTTCATGTGCTGTAAAAGATAAGCTTTATTTAGATTTTTCTTCTCGCAAATTTCAGCAGGAACTTTTCATACAGTATACCGTTATGATGCGAACGACGCATTTCATTCATAGAAACAATTATAATAATTATCACGAAATGTTACATCTTTTAAAGTACGAAATGTAAGTTTAAGAATCTGAGGATATCCTTGACATTTTCATGTGGTTGAAGTTTGCAACCTTGCGACTCACGAAAATCGAAGCTTCCAAATAATTATAATTTACGCACGGAATCGATTTTACAGCGACAAAAGTGATGTGACCAATAAGTAAAAGTGCAAAAAAATAAAAAACCACAGAAACTCACCCCTTATCACCCCATTTTGTAGTCGAAAAAAAGAAACGAATTCTAATTCCGCCGTTTTGGAGATCCCCGATAATGTTATTATCGGAATACAATTTTGTGCATGCAAGATCGATACAAAAAAATTGGCAACCCCCAAAGCACCGGGGAAAACCGCTTTTGCTCGAAAAAATCGCAAAAAAATCTAATTCCGCCATTTTTGAGATAGACTTACATAAAAATTGCCAATATCAAAATCCATCCGGAAGTTTTCGTTCAGGGGCATGGGGCGAAACGGTGAAAAACACGTGAAACATACGTTAGACAAATTGTATCTCGAGAGTTTATGAATTTAACATAAATCTTATCGCGGAAATTACTTCAAGAACTCCCCAAAGACTTATAAAAAAATTGCCAATATCAAACTCCATCCGGAAGTTTTCGTTCGAGGGGGGTGGCGGGTGGGGGGGGGGCGAATGGGGTGAAACGGTGAAAAACACGTGAAAAATACGTTTGAAAAACTCTATCTCAAGAATTTATGAATTTAATAATAATTCTATTACAGAAATTACTTCAAGAGGTCCCGATAGACTAACATAAAAATTACCAATATCAAAATCCATCAGGAAGTTTTCGTTCAGGGCGGAGCATGGGGCGAAACGGTGAAAAACACGTGAAATATCCGTTTGGACAATCCTATCTCGAGAGTTTATGAATTCAATAGAAACTTTGTCGCGGAAATTACTTCAAGAGGTCCCGATAGACTAACATAAAAATTGCCAATATTAAAATCCATACGGAAGTTTTCGTTCAGGGGCGGTGCATGGGGTGAAACTGTGAAAAACAGGTGAATCTTATGTTTGAAAAATTCTATCTCAAGAGTTTATGAATTTAATATAAATCTGATCCCGGTAATTACTTGAAAAGCTCCCGAAAATGTTATAAAAAAATTGCCAATATCAAAATCCATCCGGAAGTTTTCGTTGAGTGGCTGCGCATGATGCGAAACAGTGAAAAACACGTGAAACATACGTTTGAAAAATTCTATCTCGAGAGTTTATGAATTTAATAAATATTTTATCCCGGAAATTACTTCAAAAGCACACGACAGACGTACAAAAAAAGTGCCAATATCAAAATCCATCCGGAAGTTTTCGTTCAGAGGCAGCGCATGGGGCAAAACGATGAAAAACGCGTGAAATAAACGTTTGAAATATTCTATCTCGAGAGTTTATGAATTTAATAGAACCTTTATCCCGGAAATACCTTCAAGGTATTCTGAAAGACTTATAAAAAAATTGCCAATATCAAAATCCATCCGGAAGTTTTCGTTGAGGGTCTGCGCATGGTGCGAAACAGTGAAATACAGGTGAAACATACGTTTGAAAAATTCTATCTCGGGAGGTTATGAATTTAATAAACATTTTATCCCGGATATTAGTTCAAAAGCTCCCGACAGACTTACAAAAAAATTGACACTATAAAAATCCACCCGCAAGAATTCGTTCAGTGCGGGGCATGGGGCGAAACGTTGAAAAACACGTGAAACATACGTTTGAAAAATTCTATCTCGAGAGTTTATGAATTTAACATAAATCTTATCGCGGAAATTACATCAAGAACTCCCCAAAGACTTATAAAAAAATTGCCAATATCAAAATCCATCCGCAAGGTCGCGTTCGCGGGGCGGTGGCGGG
Source organism: Torymus aiolomorphi (assembly GCA_036365515.1). Classification (NCBI taxonomy): domain Eukaryota; kingdom Metazoa; phylum Arthropoda; class Insecta; order Hymenoptera; family Torymidae; genus Torymus; species Torymus aiolomorphi. Next base: position 141,617,220 of record CM070873.1, read on the forward strand.
GGGGGGGGGGCGATTGGGGTTAAACACTGAAAAACACGTGAAAAATACGTTTGAAAAATTCTATCTCGAGAGTTTATGAATTTAGTAAATTGTTATCCCGGAAATTACTTCAAAAGCTCCAGACAGACTTACAAAAAAATTGCCATTATCAAAATCCGTCCGGAAGGTTTCGTTCAGGGGGTGGTGGGGGGGGGCGCGAATGAGGTGAAACGGTGAAAAACACGTGAAAAATACGTTTGAAAAATTCAAGCTCGAGAGTTTATCAATTTAATATAAATCTTATCACGGTACTTACATCAAGAGCTTCCCAAAGACGTATAGAAAAATTACCAACATCAAAATCCATCCGGAAGTTTTTATTCAGGGCGGAGCATGGGGCGAATTGTTGAATAACACGTCAAACATACGTTAGAAAAAATCTATCTCGAGAATTTATAAATTTAATAAAAACCTTATCGTGGAAATTACTTCAAAAGCTCCTCAAAGACTTATACAAATATTGCCAATATCAAAATCCATCTGGAAGTTTTCGTTGAGGGGTAGCGCATGGGGCGAAACTGTGAAAAACACGTGAAACATACGTTTGAAAAATTCTATCTGGAGAGTTTATGAATTTAATAAACATTTTATCCCGGAAATTACTTCAAAAGCTCCCAGCAGTCTTATAAAAAAATATCCAATATCAAAATTCATCCGAAAGGTTTCGTGGGAGGGGGCGGGGAGGGGCGCGAATGGGGCCATACGGTCAAAAACACGTGAAACATACGTTTGAAAAATTCTATATCGAGAGTTTATGAGTTCAATATAAATTTTATTGAGAAAATTACTTCACGAACTTCCCAAAGGCTTAAAAAAAAATTGCTAATATCAAAATCAATCGTGAAGATTTCGTTCAGGGCGGTGCACGGGGCGAAACTGTGAATAACACGTGAAACATACGTTTGAAAAATTCTATCTCAAGAATTTATGAATCTAATAAAAATTCTATTGCGGAAATTACTTCAATAGCTCCCGATAGACTTATAAAAAAATTGCCAATATCAAAATCCATCCGGAAGTTTTCGTTGAGGGGCTGCAAATGGGACGTAACAGTGAAAAACACGTGAAACATACGTTTGAAAAATCCTAACACGAGAGTTTATGAATTTAATAAACATTTTATCCCGGAAATTACTTCAAAATCACCCGACAGACTTACAAAAAAATTGCCAATATCAAAATCCATCGGGAAGTTTTCTTTCAGGGGCAGCGCATAGGGCATAACGGTGAAAAACACGTGAAACATACGTTTGAAAAATTCTATCTCGAGAGTTTATGAATTTAATAAAAACCTTATCGTTGAAATTACTTCAAGAGCTCCCGACAGACTTACATAAAAATTGCCAATATCAAAACCCATCCGGAAGTTTTCGTTCAGAGGCAGCGCATGGGGCAAAACGATGAAACGCGTGAAATAAACGTTTGAAATATTCTATCTCGAGAGTTTATGAATTTAATAGAACCTTTATCCCGGGAATACCTTCAAGGTGTCCCGAAAGACTTATAAAAAAATTGCCAATATCAAAATCCATCCGGAAGTTTTCGTTGAGGGGCTGCGCATGGTGCGAAACAGTGAAATACAGGTGAAACATACGTTTGAAAAATTCTATCTCGGGAGGTTATGAATTTAATAAACATTTTATCCCGGATATTAGTTCAAAAGCTCCCGACAGACTTACAAAAAAATTGACACTATAAAAATCCACCCGCAAGAATTCGTTCAGTGCGGGGCATGGGGCGAAACGTTGAAAAACACGTGAAACATACGTTTGAAAAATTCTATCTCGAGAGTTTATGAATTTAACATAAATCTTATCGCGGAAATTACATCAAGAGCTCCCCAAAGACTTATAAAAAAATTGCCAATATCAAAACCCATCCGCAAGGTCGCGTTCGCGGGGCGGTGGTGGGGGGGGGGGGCGATTGGGGTTAAACACTGAAAAACACGTGAAAAATACGTTTGAGAAATTCTATTTCAAGAATTTATCAATTTAATAAAAATTCTATTACAGAAATTACTTCAAGAGCTCCCGATAGATTTACAAAAAAATTGCCAAAATCAAAAACAATCCGGAAGTTTCCGTTCAGGAGGGGCTGGGGGCGTAGGGCAATGGGGCGAAATGATTAACAACACGCGAAACATAAGTTTAAAAAATTCCATATCGAGAGTTTATGAATTTAATATAAATTTTATTGCGAAAATTACTTCACGAGCTTCCCAAAGACTTATAAAAAAATTGCCAATATCAAAATCAATCCGGAAGTTTTCGTTCAGAGCGGAGCATGGGGCGAAACGGTGATAAACTCGTTAATCATACGTTTGCAAAATTCTATCTGGAGAGTTTATGAATTTAATATAAATCTTATCGCGATAATTACTTCAAGAGCTCCCCAAAGACTTATAAAAAAATTGCCAATATCAAAATCCATCCGGAAGTTTTCGTTCAAGGGTTGCGCACGGGGCGAAACGGTGAAAAATACGTGCAACATACGTTTGAAAAATTCTATCTCGAGAGTTTTTGAATTTAATAAAAATGTTATCACGGAAATTGCTTCAAGAGCTCCCGACAGACTTACAAAAAAATTGCCGGCGATTAATTGTAAACGGTAATTTTTGGCTTGATTAATAAAAAAGAAAGTTACTATTAAGGTATTAATAGTTATATAATAGTATATATATCGTAATATATAATTATATAATTATTTTTTATTCTCCCTACGCTCTAAAAGCCAAAGAACGGTGTATAAGTAATGTATACGTTCTCTTACGTAATATACATGATATTACAATTGGACGACTTGAACACTAGACCGCCACAACGGCAAATCATGGAACTTATGTAGATGCAGCCCCTAACAACATTATAGCTCGTTGTTCCATGGTTTTATTCTTCAGTGCATCTATGCAATTTCTATAGAACGCACACGTATTATCTCTAGTACATATTATTTGGAATAAAGATTGAATAAAGATTAAAGTAAAGGATTTTCAGCAAAGAAAGATAAAAATTGAATAAAGATTTTCATATTGTGTTATAGCTTATTTTATTTTTTGGTATTATTACTGTAAGTAATTTTTACGGTAATTTTTTATAATAGTATATATTATATATATATTTTATAGTAGAAAATTTAAAACATCTTGAAATAATTATTGATTGTAATTACTAAAATGATTGCCACACATCGTAAAATAAAAACAATCAATTAATGAACTAAGAATTACTAAGAATAAAAGCTTTCTTAAAATTCTTGTATACTTAAAAAAAATATATTTACTGAGAACTCCTCTGAAACATTTTGACATCTCCCACCGTAAGAAAATTATAAAATAAGATTAACTGAACACTTTTATTTAAGTTAAAATTTTCGCAATAATAACACATCATTTTTCTTTTTTCTATATTTCAATGTGTATTTTTATATTGGTTGCAAATTTTAACAATACTTTTACAACATTGTAAACATACGTTCCACATTATGCAGGACTTTTATGTGTTGAAATTTTCACATCAATAACACATCATTTTTGCGTTTTTCTGTATTTCAATGTTCATTTGAAATATTCTTTGATCAATTTTAAACTTTTATAACATTGGAAAGGATTATTTTCTAATTCCGAGAAAAGCAAAGGAACCCTGGCGGAAATGATCTTCTATAATAAAAGTTAATTCAGTAAGATTTTATTGTTGACAGTTGAGGTATTTGAGGTAAAAATAAAAAACCTCTTATCTCTTGACCGCAGTGAGCTAATTTATTTTTCAGCCGACGTTTCGAGCACTTATGTATGCTCCTTTTCAAGGCGAACGTAAATATAAACAAAGGCTACAAAATGCGAATTAAATGCCGTCGTAAATACATTTACACTTAATGTACTATGTCTCGATATGAGGCTCGTCTAGTAGGATTCTCGGAACGTTAAAGCCAAATAATAAAAGTTAAAAGAAAATTTATAACTGATATTAGCAGATTATAAAGTCAGGATTTGTGACTTTTATAAAAGAATTTTAGAATGTTTTTAAAATTTAAATTCATTCAAAACTATTTAAAACTATATATAACTATTATTATCAAATAATAAAAGTTTATAACTGATAAGAACTTGTTACAGATTGATTATATGGTTATCCGCTGCCGCTCAAAAAGAAAATGAAAGTTTATAACTGTTATAAACTTGTATTAGATATTCATAATGAAAAGAAACTGTTAATAACTTTTATAAACTGTTACTATAGTCTCAAATCCTATCTTTAGAAACAGTTATTGACAGTTATAAACTTTTGTTTTAAATTATAAAAAATTATATATTGCTATTAATAACTATTTGCAAAATTTTATTTCCGATTGGGAAAGATCGTTTTTATAACCGGGCGACGCGAGGCCCACGCAACTCAGGAAGTTAAGGTCTTTGTAATAATCATTAATTGAAACTACTTAAATTAATAATCCATAGATGCCACAAATCTTGTAAAATTAAAAACAATCAATTTATGAACTAAGAATTACTGAGAATAAAAGCTTCCTTAAAATTCTTGTATACTTTTACAAAAAAAATTTTTACTGAAAACTCCTCTGAAAGATTTTCACGTCTCCCACTCTGAGAAAATTATAAAATTAGATTAACTGCGCACTTTTATGTTTGGAAATTTTCGCAACAATAACACATCATTTTTCCACATCGTGTGCGTGTGCGTCTGTGTGTGCGTGTGTGCGTGTGTGCCTGTGTGTGTGTGTGCGCACGCGCGCGTGCGTGTGTGTGTGTGCGTGTGTGTGCGCGCGCGCGCGCGTGTGTGTGTGTGTGTGTGTAAACTCTGGATATCTTGGAAACGAATTAAACGATTTTCGTCGGGTAAAGCTTATTCTCTTCGTCTCGCGGGAAAAAGAAGGTTCCCTGATGGATTTGAGTTTTTATTGATTTTCTTTTGTTTTATAACCAAAAAACGATTTCGAACTTTTGTTTTTTTTGGATTTTCTGATACCTTACAGCCATTATTACATAATATAATAAACTTTTCTTGAAAGGTATTTAAATTACCTATATTTTCATTTTTTCAAATTTAAAATATCTTCGCTCTGTCATTTGTCATTAAGGAAAACTTTCTTATATTTCATAAATTAATTTCTCAAACAATATTTTATTTATCGGCTTGAAATTTTTATCACTTATTACGTTCATTGAAGATTATATTTTGTTGAAATTACAAGAGATTATCTTCATTTGTTTTTTAGAAAAGAATTATTTAAGAAAAATTTTTCGTTTTCGTTGTCGCACGATAACAAGAGCAAAAATTATCCAATCGTCCTGAAATTCGGCACAGATGTAGCTTTTATATATCTTCAGTTCGAGTTCGTTGGCCCAATAAGTCGGTCCATTACGAAAAAAGATATTTGAGGTTAAAAATTTTTTTTTTTTAATTTTCGAATAGCGTTTTCACAACGAATACTTGATTTATCCACTTAAAATTTTAACCACTTATTAAAATTATTGAACACTATATTTGGTTAAAATTTCAGAAGATTGTCTTCATTTGTTTTTTAGAAGAAAATTATTTTAGAAAAAATTTGAGTTTTCGTTGTCGCACGATAGCAAGAGCAAAAATTATCCAAACGTCCTAAAATTTGGCACAAATGTATCTTTTACATAACTTCAGATCGTGTTAGTTGCCCGAAAAAATCGGTCCATTACGGAAAAAGATATTTGAAGTTAAAAATTTTTTAAAAAAATTTTCGAATCGCGTTTTCTCAAAGAATACTTGATCATTTTTTATTTGTACGTAGAAAACCAGTCCAGTAATCCGCATTAGTGTCCCACGCACAATAAAATAATGGGATGAATAAAACTGTCAAAAAACTAGCGGGCAGTTGTGAAACTATGTGTACACGTCTGCGATACGTCGCAAGCATAAAAATGGAAAAACTAATGGGGCATATGAAGTTTTCTTTATATAGGATATAAAAATGAGCAGATAAACAGATATTTTTTGTATTAAGTAAAATTGTTGAAAGGAAAGTAAAGAAAAATGAATCTTAATTTCCTTTTGAGAAAAAAATTATTTTATAAACAAAGTAGATTTTGATTAAATTTAGAATAAAATAAATTTTTAAGAGATTGCAATCGGTGAAATATGTGTGATGTCAAGAAAATATCAGTATCAAATTTAATTGATCATTTATAGATAAATAAATATTTTATTAATTTGATTTTATTATTAAATATTGTGGTGCTTTCCGTTATCGATGCCAAACATTTTTTAATAAAAACGCAAGTTTTTTTTAAATAACTTCTTTTCAAAAGAAATAAAGATAATCTCTTGAAAATTTAACTAAATATTGTAATAAATAATTGTAATAATTGGTAAAAATTTCAAATTGATCAAATATTCTCTGAGATATCAGTATTAAAAGCATTAAAAAAAAAATTTTTATTCTCGAATATCTGGTCGTAATGATCATTTTTTGTGTCTTTTGTGAGCGATGAATTTTTTTTTTTGTAAAATATAAAATTGTATAATAATAATTGCTTTTTAATGTTAAAAAGTAGAAAGAGTAGAAATAAAGAGTCACAAACCATTTAACATAGTCTCATCGTACAAAATAAAGTATTAAATTTTCAATATTGAAATTAAAAATAAATTAAAGGAATCAGTAAATTAAATTTAAGGAAGCTACGTGCCAATGAATTGGCAGTGGTTTTTAACCGGGAGACCCGAGATCTATCCAACTGAGAAAATTAAGGTGTTTAAAATAATTATTGATTGATACTACTTAAAATTATAACCTGTGGATACCACAAATCTTGTAAAATTAAAAACAATCAGTTTATGAACTAAGAATTACTGAGAATAAAAGCTTTCTTAACATTCTTGTATACTTTTGAAAAAAAATATTTACTGAGAAAACTCCTCTGAAACATTTTGACGTCTCCACCATGAGAAAATTATAAAATTAGATTAACTGAGCAGTGTTATTTAGTTTAAAATTTTCGCAACAATAACACATCATTTTTTTTTTTCTGTATTTCAATGTTCCCCTAGCGGAAATAGAATTTGCAAATAACTGTTAATAGTTAATAGCAAATAACTGCAAATAACTGAAATAAACAGTTAGGTTGGAGACAGTATAATCAGTTTTTAGTAGTTATTACCAATTATTAACAGTTATTTGCAGTTCTTACAGTGATTTACAGTTATTTTACAGTTTTTAAAGTAAATACTGTAGGTAGTAAGAAGCCCCAAACGGAGAGACATTCCCCCTCTCCTCGCCGCCCACCGTTAGTCCCACCCACGCCGTAGCTGTATGCTAGCATATCGTAAGTTGGGGTGCGTATAGCGCGCCCCCGCCGATCGTCTATGCTGAAGGGGCGGTCGATATTGATTTACCCCCCCTTCCCCTCATGCTGCGAGTAAGACAGGTGCGGGTCATTTTCGATCCTTATCGCCACTTGCCCTATGGTTTTTTATGGAAGAGAGGAGTAGGGATGGGGATTGCGTTTATAGGATGTTTTTGAATAAAAAAATTTAATTTTTGCATATCACAATTTATTTAGCAAAAACTTACAGAATATTTATACACAGTAAATAAATTATTATAAACTGATGTATGTATGAATTAGTATTTCTTGTATCCATGGCGTTCTGGTGCAGAGTGTGTATTCGTGGAGAATTTTTCTTTTATTTCATTCCAGTGTTGAACGACGGATTTTTTTTCCTCCTTGAGGAGAGGTGTACGATCTGAGTCTTTGCTGTTGGTCTTCTCCATCGTGAAGGATTTGAAAGAATGATGAGATGAGTAGGGTTGCAATGATATTTATCGTAATCATTTGCCTGTCCTTTGAAAGAGAGAGACAGAGAGAGAGAGAGAAAGAGAGAGAGAGAGAGAGAGAGAGAGCAGGAGAGAGAGAGAGAGAGAGAGAGAGAGAGAGAGAGAGAGAGAGAGAGAGAGAGAGAGAGAGAGAGAGAGAGAGAGAGAGAGAGAGCTGGAGAGTGAGAGAGGCTGAGAGAGAGAGAGAGAGAGAGAGAGAGAGAGAGAGAGAGAGAGAGAGAGAGAGAGAGAGAGAGAGAGAGAGCGAGGAGAGACAGCGGGAGAGAGTGGGGGCTGGAGAGTGAGAAGGCTGGAGAGAGAGAGAGAGAGATGGAGAGAGAGAGAGAGGGAGAGAGAGAGCGGGAAAGATCAGAAAATAGTGTGTACATCTTACAGAAGAGGAGGAATTTGGATGGGTGTGATGTTTATAACGTGTTTTGAAAAAAAATGTCTTAAATATAGTGTAATGTATGCGAAAAATGTATGCAATATTAATTTAGATAATAAATAATCGCGTATGACTTTAGCAGCCATAGGTAGATCGAAAGCTTCAATTTCAACAAGAACAATACTTAAATCTTCACTTTTATTCTTAACGTTGTCGTCGTCGACCATGTTTTCATAAATGAACGGTCCTATGTCGAGATTGTGACTAGTGTAGTATTGTTTGAACGCTTTAAAGTCTTTGAGAATGATCTGCATGTTGTCTGCGGTTTCTTCTTGGAGTTTATTTTTCAGGTATGAGAGTATGTAGTCAAGGGTGCGACTGACTTTACCAACTCGTTGCTTGAGCATGGCTAAGCGAAGGTTGATTAAATTACCCTGTTTTCGAAGACCTTCGAAAGTAGTTTATTGCATCACGATACCTAGTGGGTTATTGAAAAATTTTCTTTTTCTTGCACCATGGCTCTTCGTCTACGTCTTGTGTTGAATGTGATGGATTTGTTACCGTATGTCGATGTAAAGTTTAAATCGTGGTTGTCCAAAAAAATTTTAGATGGCCTTCCAAAGTCTTCATAAAACGTGTAAGCGTCACCAAAATAAGCTGTGATTGCATCGAATTGGTCTTGCAAATCATTACAGCTATTTTCTTTGAGCGTGACATTTTGTAAGAGCGTCCAGATGTGATAAACTTGATAACTGACCGAAAGTATCCGCTACTGTGTTCTAGTCCTACGCAGACTCTTTTCGTGTTGGATTTGTTGACAGCGTACGTAGTGGCTAGCAGAACATTGGGCACTTCTGCGAGAGTTCCGGGCTTTCCGTGGCAGTTATTCATTTTTCAATACTGATTTTAATCGCGTACAATTCTTTCGCCAAATATTCAGGTGTAGATCTTGCCTGCGACTGGCAAGCTGAGTGCTTGACTGTTCTTTTAGTCAATCCCCACAATCGCTTTTTGAGGATAATGGAAGGGAAGAGAAAAAAAAAACATTATTTTAGATTAAAGTAACGTATCAAGACTCGGTGGAAAAAGCCGTTGGAAAGAAAAGGAAAGAGCTAGAAAAAAAAGCCGAAACTCTTTTGACGGTTAAATATTGATTTTTATTGGACACACTTTAATCTAGAAGTACATGATTGGTTACATATGCCAGACCACGATAATGTTCGTTTGTAAAAGCAAATACTTTTTTACATTTTTTATACTTATTTCTATGGAATATTTTGTTATAATAATTAATAACTAATGCATCGTTCTTTATTGTGTCATGCGTAAACAGTCGACATAAGATATCGAGGCCAACACCCCGACACATGTGATACAAAAACATAATAGTATAATTGACTGCAGCACATTGAATCGGTACTTTGAAGCGTCTTGACGTTCCGACAGAAATTTTTGCAGTTTCTTCTGAGTCATTGGAGATGGTGTCTTGGAACAGGTGGGAATCCATCACTGTCAAAGTACGTTCCAAATCGATTTTTGTCTATGTAGATGGCTACCCAGTCTGAACGTGGTCTCGTGTGATCATCCGAATTGCATACAATGACAGTTGGAATCGTCGTCACGTTTGGAATCCGATCAACCGCGAATACTCCGATCGTTTTCGCTTTCAGACCCTTCAATGCTCTCGCTATTTGATTCGTGTTCATGTTCTTCGCGTACTTCCTCAGTTGTTTCGTATTCTGTCACGCTTGCGCCGTCGACTTCGTCCCTGCCTTCGATTCCGAATCTTATGCGGCTTCTTCTACTTCAGATGAGATTTTCTATTGCGTCAAAAAATAGTTCGCTGCTTCTTTCCGGTATTTTGTACGCTTCTCTTCGCATAGTAATGAGTAAAGCCACCGTCTGAGTACGTGTGCGCGTTTGAGAGGGCAGTATGACTTTTTATACGGATTATCCATACAACCATGAGCGATACATACTTGTTCACTTTTCAATCTTCTCTACATATCGGTGAAACCTTCGCTGGTGTAGTCTTCGATGTCAACTATACTGCACGTCATCATGGATTCAACGAATCAACTCGTATCGCAGCCTCTTACGTAGATTTTAGAAGCGTTTCTGGCAATGTTATAAAAATGGTGCTGTAGTTTGCGTAAGCCGATATCGCCCTCTAACCAGTGTATTCCAAGTATTTTCGATGAAAGATAATCATTGGTCGTTCTAGCCTCCTTAGGCAACGCATCGTATGTATGAAGTGGACTTATTATCCAATGTCCCGAGATGTGCCCTTACAAAGAGACAATGACAACCTCCTTGGCTAAAAATTTATTATCCTTGTCTCTCAATCCCTTAATTTCTATTACGTAATCCATGATGAGAAATGTCGATGTGTCCGTCACGAAGCGAAAAGCCGACTGGACTGCCAGCGATGGGATTCATCGAGTTATATTCGCTTCTCCCCCACTACTGAACACTTCCCCTCTTGTGTGTTAAAGTCTGTGTGATTTGACGGTTGGAATCTACTTACAGTAATTTGTCGAATTCAACGTTAATAATGCAGTTGACCGTTTCGGTTATTGCCTCCTCGAAACGAACTTCGATTCGTAGAGATCCCTATCGTACGATGTTCCGGTGAGAGGAAAAATGTGCGGATAAGTCAGGCGTTAAATCGAATGTAAACAGGCAATAGCCTAATGGGTAAGAAACGCGACAATCGTTGATTCCCGGATTGAGATAGTGTATACCGGTGCCGCTGAAGAGAGTGTGGAAAGAATCAACGTACAATTTATTATCACAGGTGAAGCGTGGTTGAAGTGGTTTACTCGGTATTTGTACACCGTCCACATAGAGTGATAAAAAATTTACGTTAAAGTGTTGAAAATTAAAGGTGTTCAGTTGGCGATTGCCGTTAAATGCTTTGTTTTTCACAAAACCCACGATGATTCATTTCGGTAATTGTTCTAGAATAACGTTATCGAGCGTTTCTCCCATGACACCACTGTGCATAGTGAAAGCCTTTACTTCTACCCTGGTAATGGGATATTTTGCCGGCTCTTAGCTAGAGCATTGGCATGAGCGAGTAATACAGCTGGACTAATTTTAGCTCGACGTACGATAAACGTTGCTTCCTTTATGTTTACGGATAATTTTCCATTTTCCGATGAATCCATGAGACACAAGGCGTCCTTACTGCGCACTAGTCTCACTCTCATTTCTACACCCTTGAGGAGAAAGTTGGGCTGATTGAACACGTCACAGTGCAAATGCCCAATTGGATCGATGGATTTACCTCCAAGCGTAAAATATTGACAATTAAGGAGCCCAATGTTAGCCGTGTGTGCGCCGCGTGCAACGGTCGAATTCGCATCCATGTTACCTGCTGAATCAGCGTACCACAAAGCAGCCGTTGAATGAGACTGCAAAGCTGGTGGGGCGTAGTTCAGTATAGTTTCTATGTATGCTCTATATGGGCTCTATATGGGTAAGCGTTGTTTGGCGGTGAAACCACTTTTTGATTGAAAAATATATCCACTTAATCAAACAACGAGTGAATAAAATTATTGACAGGTCCAACTTTCACATTTTCTTGCTCCGTGTCAGCCGGTAAAATCTGCACGGTGATATGTAGCATGGTGTGCACGAGATCAATGTAGTGTTCGGTAGAACTGGGCACCAGAAATTCGAGCGGTGAATCGCTGTCATTGCTGAGCGATAACACGGGCTTGTAGTGGAGAAAATAACTGTTTTCTATAGATGTCTAAGTGAGAGGAAGGCTAAAGAGATCTAGCTCGCTCTTCATTCCTTCTCCACTGCACGCGTATAAGTATGCCGTATTTACGCAGGCCCAAAAATATTTGTGACACTTCTAACGGTTTTCTTGTTCTTTCTACTTTTGGCCTTAGTCTTCTTACCAGTTTTGGATTTTTTAATCGCTTGACTCTTTTCCTTCGCGATGCGTTGCGTGCTCTCACAAGACTGCTCGTCGACTGCCGCTTCCGTCTAACTGTCGTTGATTTATATCCGTGCCCTTTCATCATTTCAGAGACCTTCTTTTTCGCTTTCCTTTTTAAATTTTTTCCAGATTCTCGAAGATGAGTGTTGACCGAATCTTTGAAACTTACACCGTCATTGGCTATGTCATCGAGTACGTTCAGACCTGCGCGAACGGCTTCTTTACCCACAGCTTTAGCACCACTACTCAGATATGGGATAATTTTTCTAAATATCGCACCGATGAAACTTCAATTCCAGAGTCACGCTGATAGGTTGAGCCAGCGTAAACGTTTCTCACGCCGATACCACTGCCGGTCTGTTGATTGTAGTACGTGATATAATGGCTCATTTTGCAGCAGGGTAATTTTACCGATTACGCTTAAAATGAAGCGAAACGGTCAACATTCCATACTCGAATGGTATGTGTCGGCCGTGTTGGTCTCTTATATCGATGCCAATGTTGTGAAAAGTATGTTGTAAGAGCAAAATGTAATGTATAGATACAAAATGCCTTACAAGGTTGGTGCCAAATTTATATCATGAATTTTCCAAGTAAACTATGCGAAGCAGTGCGGTTTGAGTATCGACGACGGCATAAGATTCCCAAATGTCTGTGTAGACGTACAGTTGATCTGGGATAGCATGCGCCAGACATGCAGATCTGGTATCCAAGTTTTTACCTTTCCCTGTTTTAGAGGTGATAAATGTGCCCGCTCGTCTGAGAGTAGTATCCTCAAAACCAAAGATGCGATGTATTTTTTCGTTAAACGTTGTATAATGTGGTTCTGCGCAATCGTAGGTTCGTCTCAAAGCGGTAAAACATAAGCTTTTTTAGATTTGATTAATTGTATTTAGAAGGTTAATGATATATGATTTAAAATTCGTTGATGCTATGACAAATAAAATATTCATAAGAACTTACAAAATCATGAGGCGTCAGCTGTTTATTTTTCCAGTACGTGAAAAACAGCTTTATTACGAATTTTGTTACTTCAAATTTTTCGGAGTTGTCCTCATACAGTATTCCATTTTGATGCCAACACTGCATTTTATTCATAGAAACAACTATAATAACTATCACGAAATGTTACATTTTTAAAGGGCTAAATTAAGTTCAAGAATTTGAGGACATCCTCGACATTTGCGAAATATGTATGTTTTCTGCATTTTCCCATAATATTTCTAATATACACTCTTCTAATTAATGATTATAGTAATAAAAAAAATGATAAATAATTTAAGACTATTTAATACAATGGCAAATAAAATATTCGTAATAATTTATAAAATCATGAGGAATCAACTGCTTTCTTTTCCAGTACGTGAAAAACAGCTTTATTACGAATATTTTACGTCAAATTTTTCGGAGTTGTCCTCATACAGTATTCCATTTTGATGCCCATGCAATTTTTTCTTTATCTAAGAATCTGATAAATTACTATGAAACATAACTTTTAACTGTGCGTCAATTACGTCCAAGAATTTGGGTTTTTTTCTTAATATTTTTTAAATATGTTATTTTTCATGTGCGGTAAATGATAAGCTTTATTTAGATTTTTCTTTTCTCAAACTTCAGCAGAAACTTTTTATACAGTATACCGTTTTGATGCCAACGTTGCATTTTATTCATAGAACTATTTATAATTATTATCATGAAATGTTACATTTTCTAATGTACGAAGTTTAAGTTCAAGAATGTTTGGACATGCTCGACATTGGCGAAATATATGTGTTTTCTCGATTTTCCAATAATATTTCTAATATACACTCTTATAATGAATAATTATAGTCATAAAGGAAATGATAAATGATTTAAGACTGTTTAATACAATGGCAAATAAATTTTGGCATCTAATTGTACAAAACCATGAAGCATCAGCTGATTATTTTCCCAGTACATTGCAACGTCCGTGTTACAATGTCGCGAAAACGATAAGGTAAGCGCGATAATTTGTTCCGGTTTCGGTCTACGCCTACACGTAATAACCACGGGAATTGGAACTCGTGAAAGTAGACAATCGGACTTTAAATAATTTAATAAAGGAACGTAGGTAACGGAGATAAGCGCTAAGCGATGGCAACTATTAGTAGAGAGAATGGAAAGACTAACTATTTTGAACGTTTCTTACTTTAAGACGAGTGTTGATTGGCTGGTGCTCTCTACTGGTCAAGGCGGCAGCTCCGATGTTCGCAGTGGCGGGAGTTTCAAATGGCAGGAGAAGGTTCCGAAATAAATACGCTCCAAATGTGAATAATAAGTATTTATTTAAATATATAAATGTTACTACACTGATTAAATACTGATTGTAGACGAGATATAATATCAACAATTATTCGCGAGACTACAATCAGAGAAGCGTTGCAATAAGATTCTAAGTCGATTCTGCTCGAAAATATTCTAAGTCAGAATGTATAATTCACCAAAGATTCTAAGTGCAATATAATCAATCGACGGACAAGGGCTTCGCCCTACTAATACAAGAGATCGGCAAGCTTCTGCCCGAGAAGAGGCGCGAGGCGCCTTTTATACTCGCTCCGCGAGCGTGTTTTATGACAAATCAATAATTCGCTCATTCGTGCTTATGGCTTTTCCAGGAATTAGGATTTTAGGGAAAGGCAAACAGGGGGAGAGCGTGGGTGCGTAATTAGGTGAGGAAAGAATGTGACGTAATGACTTTTTGTTCGGGCTCGTGTTACCACTCGAGTCTTTCAGATCTTGGTCGGTTACCCACGGTAGATGCTATACCTTAGAGTAAGGAAAAAATATATGGATGGACAAGTTGTCGAGTTTGTGTTGCAGATGGAGACGTTCAGTTGTGCTCGACGTGACACGCCCCCCCTAAAGACATGCGCTGCCGGGCAGCGTTGTCTACCCAGCCTATTCCTTTCAAATCTGGGGTGGTGGGAGCTAGAATCGTGCAAACATCCTGCGCGAGTACATACAACTTTGTCATAAATTGTTTTTTTTTTTTTTTTTTTTTTTTTTAAATACATATATAGTCCCTAAAAACACATTTATAGCGCCTTTTATGGATCACCACCATTGTTCATTGACCACGTCGGACTCCAGCATCGGTCTAGTGGGCGACCCCCCACACTCCTGACAGCGGTCTTCTTCGAGCGCCCAAACGTGCTCCAGTCGGTCGCACGTTAAACATTCGTCCAAACAATCCGGTTTGCCGCTAAAGACCTGACACTCAGCGCAGTTGCGCCAGGCAGGAATGCTCTGTTCGCATTCAGTGCAAATGCCATAGGTTTGATCGTCGCCAAAACCTTCGCCTCCGTATGGTAAATGTAGGCGGTCTGCATACGTGGTGCCCTGGGTGTCTGCCTCAAATAAGGCGTAATCGTTGTTCTCTAGCCTCGGGTCACAATGCCTGGGTGACCACTCTGGGTGTTGGTTATAGTTATTGTAATAGCGAGTAACCGACCTTGACCAGTGGACCCCGCTCCACTCGTTATTTTGCTGCAAAAAAGCCAGATATCGGTACTAATAAAACTGCGGAAGATTCGATCCGCTGTGGCCTCATAGTCCTTTTCAAGCCTTTCGGAAAAAGGCCCGGGACGCTCCTGATGCCTGCCGCCCAAGTATGATCCATCCAAGCTGTACATCTGCGGTATATTTGATAATGTACTTCAGGGCTGTAGCTGCGTGGGGCCCAGGTGCGCCGAGTGACCCGAGTGACATACACCCTCTTGGCCTCGTACTTCAAAATCGGGACATAAGCATACCAGATGAGTTCCGCGGCGTTGTCCATGCCTCGTGGTCCGATGCAATTGGTACCAGTTTGGACCCTAGGTGTGATTGGTTGGTTTCCAGGCAAATCTACACATAAAAGATATATACTGAGTTTTTTTTGTGTGTGGTCCAAATGCCATTGTTCGGTCACCAAGCTCGCGTCTTTCTGGCTGAAGGTAAGGTGCGCATCGAGTTTGTGCTCAGCGCTTGGTTACCTCGCGATCTGCCACGGTCGCGTGGTAGCTTACCGTCCGTTGGCATAAGCGACCGTATTTTCGGTGCTCACTTGTGCTGTGGGTGGACACGGTCAGCCGAGCATGGCATGACACGCCCCCTCCCCCCTTACAGAGCTCTGCTGCGGGGCGGCGCTTGCCAGAGTCTCCCGCCCAAGGTTTTTTTTTTTTTTTTTATTTTACAAAGTAGCGATTACAAATGGCTGAAAAGGGAGCAGGAAAAAAAATTCATAGCGTCAATTCGTCTGGTGGTTCCGGGTTGCCACCCTCCCAGAATCCGGCTTCGGCTCTATTCTCGTTCTCCCATTGTTGGAATTGCCGCCACTGCTGTTGTCTCCATAGCAGATCGTGCTCCTCTTCATCGTTCCAGTTTTCTTCGGGCGGAGGCTGCCAAGCATTCAAGATGGGTGTGCCTCCGCATGCTGGACATCTTGTCTCCTGGAGAGCTTGCATGTGGTCCTCCTCGGTGCAGTCGAAAAACGTTGCCAATGTGCCGGGGCCCACGCTGCTTGCTACGCAGCGCGTGCAGTTCCTCCAAGCCGGCAGGTCAACTGCACAGCCGTCGCATTGACCATAGCACAGTTGATTCCCGAAGCCCTCTTGTCCATAGGGCGCAGTTAGCCTAATGCCCAGGCTCACTTCTTCGAACACTCGCTCCGCCTCGATCCTGCTGCGCTGACGATGCCATCGTGCGGCGGCTAATGGTCCGCCGCGACTGACCATCCTCCATTTATCATTCGCACTCATGAGTCTGAAGACCCTAAGTGCCGTCCTCCTTCCATGGCTGGTACTGGCTGTTATTTTTTTTATTGCTGCTTCCAACGTCTCGTCCTCGTCAGGCTGGAGCGACAATCGGCAAAGTGTCCAGAGGTTTCTGTACACTATTTGCGACACTCGGTCGCTAGCCTCGGCTAACCCGTTCTCGTACTTGATGAAGGTCCCCATGGCCAGCCGCATCAGCGATTTTGCGTAGAATCTGCACTCCATATCTGTGGTTACGTGGACTTGCTGCTAGGACTGCTAGTGCTGGACTGTTGTTGCTTCATGCTGGTGGCCAGCCGCTCTACCTTCCTACGCGCACGGGGGTGGGACTGAAAAGAAAGGGAAAGGAAAATTTGAGTGAGGAAAATGCCTTCTGAAGCTACACGTTTTCTTGTATGTCTATATCGCTCTGGCAGCGCCCTACACTGTCGTAGATGACGTGCTTGGTTTGCTGCCCTTACCGGCAATGGAGGTGTTCGTGCCTCTTCATAATGAGACACCCCTGTAAACTCGCATCTAAAATGCGGGTCTAAGACCCGCATTGGCACGTATGCATTTTCGGTAGGCGCTTTCGCTCCTGATTTGGTTTTAAGACAACGATAAGCCAATTCTGTAAACAAACCCAAAAATACAATCATTGCGAATGCCAAAACAGCATAGAATATTATAAACAACCAATCTTTACTAGTAATTTTAGTGGGGTCTATGTCATTTTTTCTTGCATGTGGCTCTTCGTGCTTACCCGTGTTGAAGTTAAACATTGCTAGTTCGACCCACTCATCCCAGTCTAGATTTTTGGTCGCGAACATTTTTAAAAATTCGCTAAGCGGCGAGTGCGATCGTTCCAGCGAGCCATTAGATTGCGGGTGGAAAGCAGTAGTTTTTACTTGCTTAATTCTAAAGCGTTTAGCTACCCGCTTAATTAATCTACTAAGAAAATTAGTGCCTTGATCAGTGAGCATAGCTTGTGGTGCGCCGAAAGTGCAAATAAAACGTTTAATGAAAGCATCAGCTACAGATATGGCCGTTTGATCTTTTAACGGAACGCCTACAGAGAATTTTGTGAATTGATCTTGCATCGTTAAAATATACTCTGAGTCGTTCCGAGTTTTCGGTAGCGGGCCCACAATATCCAAACTTACAGTGAAAAATGGAATGCATGGATGGTCAGTAATAATCATTTTTTGCTTGGTTTTAACCCGTACTAATTTCTTTAATTGGCATGGAACGCATTTTTGAATAAAAGTCTGTATGTCTTCTTTAAGATGCTCCCATTGAAATTTATGTTTTACGCGGTTTAATGTTTTGTTAACGCCTTTATGGCCACCAGCTGCCGAGCAGTGAGCTTCGCGAATAATATCCGTTCTCTTGCTCGGTTCTGGATGTTGTATGAGTCCCTTGCAAATTATTATTTTTAAATCTTCTTTAATTAATCCGTGCCTAATGCCCGCTAACAATTCTTTAAATTCTACATTCTCGATATGCTCGCTCTTTGCCCAACTAACTGAAGTTATCTGCTTTTCAATCAGTATTTCATTTAATTTCTTAATTAATTGTTTCCAAATTTCTAAGGTTGTAGCTAAACTATTCTTATTGTCTCCTCTAATAGGCATGACGAAATGCATTTTCTTGTTCACCTTGATAATTTTGGGTTCGCCGACCGATAAATTCTCCAGCCGGGGTAGTTTGCCTAAATCTTTTAATTGCCTAGCCCCTTCGTCGACCGGGGTCCCTTTTGCGCATACCACGTAAAGGTAATTGTCCTTCCTCATGAACAGCTTATCCCTACAATATACAACATTTTCGCGGTATGTGTCGCTTTCTAGGCTAACTCCTCCTGGGTCGAGGACGCTTTTTTCTTTTAGAGTTATATCCGCGAAGGGTGCATAAAATTCTGGAGAATTTTTCACAATATTTTTTCTGTAGCCCTGACACACTGTTCGGAGCTGGCTATACTCACAGCTGGAGATGTAGGTCTGCCCGAGATTTCATTTTTTTTATAGTCGCCCGAGTCTAGGTGTTCCGTGAATGCTACATTTTCTTTATGCATGACAGGATGCTCGCATTTCTCACCTGCGGTGGCTATTTTCCGTTTTTGAGGTAACAGTGCTTTTATGGCCTGCTTATACATTTCGTTGGGCTGGCGGCCAGCGCGGGTGCGCGTGGCCATTGCGTGCGGGGCGGGCGGCTCGCCTCTCTGAATAACGGGAGAAACTAAAGCTTGGTCGACAGACTGGCTATCATTGTCAGTATGTCGCCCCTCTCCCCCTACACTAACTTGCGTCGCGATGTAAACAGTTTCCACGACCGGATTACGCGACAAGGCGTCGGCGTTTAAATTCAGCTCGCCTTTTTTATACACCACATCAAATTGATAATCTAACAATTTTAACCGCCAACGCGTGACTCTAGATCCGGGGTCGTTATGCGAGTTTAATCATACCAAAGGTCTATGATCCGTAATGAGTGTAAACTTATTTCCGTATAAATATGGTCTAAATTGCGTAACCGCGTAGACGATCGCCAACGCCTCTTTAGAGAAAGTGCAATAATTCTTTTCAGCTTGATTGAGTGCGCGCGAGATAAATGCTATTGGCCTATCCTTTCCTATTTCACCCTGCGATAAAACGGCTCCTATGGCATATCCGCTCGCGTCAGTGGTGACTAGAAATTTTTCTTCAAAGTGCGGGTGCGCCAAAACTGGTGGTGAGCACAAACTATCGCGTAATTTAACAAATGCTTGTTGCGCGTTTTCATCCCAAATGAACTGTTGTTCTTTTCTCAATAGGTTAGTTAAAGGTTTCGCTATTTGCGCAAAATTTTAAATAAACCTTCTATAATAACCGTTTTTCATTCCCGCGATTACTTTAAGTACCAGAGACAAAAATACCGGCGCGCTAGTTTTCAGACCAAAAGGTGACCTAATAAAGTGAAATAAACCGAGATCGCAACAAAATGCTGTTTTATCTCTATCTTCCAGCTTGATTTTAATTTGGTGGTATCCCGCGTATAAATCAAATACCGAAAAATACTTCACGTTGCCCAGCTTATCGAGAATGTCTGCTATATTTGGTACCGGGTGATTATAGTCTGGTATAATCGCATTT
This sequence comes from Torymus aiolomorphi, assembly GCA_036365515.1. Taxonomy (NCBI): domain Eukaryota; kingdom Metazoa; phylum Arthropoda; class Insecta; order Hymenoptera; family Torymidae; genus Torymus; species Torymus aiolomorphi. Next base: position 141,637,281 of record CM070873.1, read on the forward strand.
AATTTTCTAAAATCAACGACGACCCTGTATTTTCTTTTCCCGTCGGGTCCTGGCTTTTTGTCAACGCAGAACACTGGCGCCGAGTAAGCACTTGTAGACGGCTCGACGATTCCTTTTTCTAACATCTCGCTAACCTGCCTATTTATTTCTTCTTTCAGAACGGGCGGGTGTCTGAATTGCTTAATTCTAATAGGGATGTTAGTTATGGTTGGTATTTCATGTTCAATTACATTGGTCGCGGGCATAATATCTCCCGTCAAATAAAATCTGTCAGCAAATTCGACCAACAGTGATAAAATATCTGCGTCTGTGCGTTCTGCGGTAAGAATGCTTTCAAAGCCCAACAATTTTTTGCTACATGATTCTTTTTTTCACAAAATTGACAAGTTTCAACGACTTTATCCTGAACGATTTTAACTTCGGCTGAGCTGTTAGAATTTTTATTCATTTCCTTGTTAGTTTTACTTTTATCCGGGGCTTCGTGTTTCTCAAAACTATTTACCTCGCGCTCGATTTCAATTGCTTTTTCTACCGCGTCTTGAAACGTTTTTACGGCGCCCATTCGTCTCTTAATTTCCCAATCCAACCCGCGCGTGAAAAATTTTAGTTTGTCGGCATCTACATATTGTCTAAATTCGTGACTATCTCTCTTGTCTCTCTTTGCCGCCTCTTTTAACTCGATCACTATGCGCCTGACTCTATTAGCAAAGGTAATTACGTTTTCCGCTTCCTTCTGTTTGGCCGCGGCGAGTTCTCCGATTAAAATTTGATGCGATTTATATGAACCGAAATTTGCTTCAAAATATTTAATTAACTCACTGACGCTATTGAAATGTAACTCCTCCATAGACTTTGCCGCTTCACCGGTCAAACGTCTCCTAATTAATTTTGCTAGATCTACTTCATTTGCGGCTGGCACCATGCTTACTGCTTCTCTTACTCCAAATAAGAAGGTACTAAGTGGAATGTTGTTACCATCAAATTTAGGAATACAGTCAAGTGCATCTTTAATCGAGAGATTTTTTAACGATGTTAGAGTGGAATTCGGACGAAAGTGATTAACGTTGCTATTCATATTGTTAGTAAAACTGTTCGGCGCCTGGGAATAAGGAGTACTATGTCCCCTTCCTACGTTCGGCGTAGCGCAGTGCGCATTATATGGTAAATTTGATTCTAATTCCCCCCTCCGCGGCGGTTTTTAAATTGTAAAGCTTCACCGTCGTCTGTAATCTCTGGTTTGTTGCTTAATAAACCAGGTAACTTATCTGTAATTATTTGCTTTTTTGTGCTTGCTATGGTTTTCGATTACTTCTTTAACGCTAATATTCTGTTCCATAAATTCTCTTAAAATATCTATCATAATCGCGTCCTGACAAATTTTTTCTACTACGGTTGAGTTATCTCCCTTAAAGATAGCTGTAATTTCTTTACTTCAGTGGCCCTTTCCGGTTTGACTTCTGACGCGACCTGATATCTAGTTCTTAATTCGTATACTAACTCGTTAAGCGTAGCAGTCGCGAGACCTGGCTCTACTACGGAGAGCGCGCGCCTCAATATCGCAGTTGCCTCTGCATTTCTTGCTATAGTGCCGCTTGATTCTGCCATTCTCTAACACTCTATTAATTATGAACGGTAAAAAGGGAAGAAAGAGAAAAATGTATACTAGTTTGAGATGCGAAAAAAAAATTTTACACTACTTTCACTTTTGATCCCGGAGTTGGGCCCCCAATTGTAACGTCCGTGTTACAATGTCGCAAAAACGGTAAGGTAAGGGCGATAATTTGTTCCGGTTTCGGTCTACGCCTACACGTAATAACCACGGGAATTGGAACTCGTGAAAGTAGACAATCGGACTTTCAATAATTTAATAAAGAAACGTAGGTAACGGAGACAAGCGCTAAGCGATGGCAACTATTAGTAGAGAGAAAGGAAAGACTAGCTATTTTGAACGTTTCTTACTTTAAGACGAGTGTTGATTGGCTGGTGCTCTCTACTGGTCAAGGCGGCAGCTCCGATGTTCGCAGTGGCGGGAGTTTCAAATGGCAGGAGAAGGTTCCGAAATAAATACGCTCCAAATGTGAATAATAAGTATTTATTTAAATATATAAATGTTACTACACTGATTAAATACTGATTGTAGTCGAGATATAATATTAACAATTATTCGCGAGACTACAATCAGAGAAGCGTTGCAATAAGATTCTAAGTCGATTCTGCTCGAAAATATTCTAAGTCAGAATGTATAATTCACCAAAGATTCTAAGTCCAATATAATCAATCGACAGACAAGGGCTTCGCCCTACTAATACAAGAGATCGGCAAGCTTCTGCCCCGAGAAGAGGCGCGAGGCGCCTTTTATACCCGCTCCGCGAGCGTGTTTTATGACAAATCAATAATTTGCTCATTCGTGCTTATGGCTTTTCCAGGAATTAGGATTTTAGGGAAAGGCAAACAGGGGGAGAGCGTGGGTGCGTAATTAGGTGAGGGAAGAATGTGACGTTATGACTATTCGTTCGGGCTCGTGCTACCCCTCGAGTCTTTCAGATCTTGGTCGGTTACCCACGGTAGATGCTATACCTTAGAGTAAGGAAAAAATATATGGATGGACAATTTGTCGAGTTTGTGTTGCAGATGGAGACGTTCAGTCGTGCTCGACGTGACAACATGAAAAAAGGCATATTTCGATTTTTTCTTCAAATTTTTCGGAATTGTCCTCATACAGTATACAATTTTGAGGCCCATGCACTTTTTTGTTTATCTAGGAATCTGATAAATTATTATGAAACATAACATTTTTACCTATGCTTCAGATAAGTTCAAGAATTTGAATTTTATCTTAATAATTGTTGAATACGTTATTTTTCATGTGCTGTAAAAGATAAGTTTTATTTAGATTTTTCTTTTCGCAAATTTCAGCAGGAACTTTTCATACAGTATACCGTTTTGATGCAAACGACGCATTTCATTCATAGAAACAATTATAATAATTATCACGAAATGTTACATCTTTTAAAGTACGAAATTTAAGTTCAAGAATCTGAGGATATCCTCGACATTTTCATGTGGTTGAAGTTTGCAACCTTGCGACTCACGAAAATCGAAGCTTCCAAATAATAATTATAATTTACGCACGGAATCGATTTTACAGCGACAAAAGTGATGATAACAATAAGTAAAAGTGCAAAAAAAAATAAAAAACTACAGAAACTCACCCCTTAACACTCTATTTTGTAGTCGAAAAAAGAAAAGAATTCTAATTCGCGATGTTTTTGAGATCCTCGATAATTTTATTATCGGAATACAATCTTGTGCATGCAAGATCGATACATAAAAATTGGCAACCTCCAAAGGACTGCGGAAAACTCCTTTTGCTCGAAAAAATCGCAAAAAATCTAATTCCGCCATTTTTGAGATCCCCAATAATTTTATTATCGTAGTATAATTTTGACCATGTAAAATATCTACAAAATAATCGGCAACCCCCAAAGCACCGCGGAGCACCTCCTTTAGTCTGAATTATTTTGCGATTTTTTAGGACTAAAGGGGGTCTTCCGTGGTGCTATGGGGATTGCCAATTTTTTGTGGCTATCTTGCATGCTCGATAAAATTGTATTCCGATCATAAAATTATCGGGATTCTCAAAAACGGCGGAATTAGATTTTTTTTTTTGCGATTTTTTTTTCGAGCGAAAGCGTGTCTGCCGCGGTGCTTTGGGGTTACCAATTTTTTTGTAGATATTCTGCATGATCAAAATTGTATTCCGATAATAAAATTATCGGGGTTCTCAAAAACGGCGGAATTAGATTTTTTTGCGATTTTTCCTGACTAAAGGGCGGTGTTCCGCAGTACTTCGGGGTTGCCAATTTTTTGTAGATATTCTGCATGGTCAAAATTGTATTCCGATAATTCAATTATCGGGTATCTCAAAAACAGCGGGATTAGATTTTTTTTGCGATTTTTTCGAACTTAAGTGATAGGTTGGGGCTCTTCTGCGGTGCTTTGGGGGTTGCCAATTTTTTTTTGGTCATCTTGCATGCTCAAAATTGTATTCCGATAATAAATTTTTTGTTGTCTTACACGTACTGGTCTTTTGTAAGCCAAGGCCTTGACGAAAGCTATCCGCTCTGATACAGACTTCGCCTTGAACGTGGTACATCCATGGATGTGATGTTGTTTTTGACACAAAGGGAAATCATAGAAGTGTCGTTATCTCCGTATGATGCGGACGATAGAAATTCGAAGACTTACGTTGATCTTGGCTATAGGATAAGCCGTTGAACAACTGCGACTCTTTTCCGCTTTTCGATGGATTCGTGGCCGCGAGCATAACGATTCGTCCGCTCAGAAACGTGCGAAGATTTTCGTAGGTAGCTGGATCTTTCGTAGCGCCTAACGATGACTCCCACGCTCTTTTCGTTTTAGCATCAAGTCTTTCGACGGTAAAGAAAACCAATATGTCATCAGAAATTTGCGCACGTTTTAAATTGTTCATACCTTCTATGAGATTATTTGTTGCATTCGCAATCCTGCGAATTTCTTCCGCCGATTCTGAGGAGCCCGGCTTCATCGCACGCCATTTTGTCAAGTGTGCTTTCACTTACAGTCGGATATTCTCGTACGTATCCATGAATAGAGCCCAAGCTCGGGAGAAGCTGTCTCCTTCCACGTTGTAGTCTTGAATTAAATCAGCAGCTTCTCCTTCCACGTTAGTTTTCAAATAATACATGCGATCGACATTAGTAAAACTGTTATTTGTTGCGATTTTTGACGTGAAGAGGTCTCGAAACTGGCCATTTTTGATATCCTCCAGAGAAGCGCGAGAGATTGATTGTCGGTAGTGTCTTTAGAGTAATTGTCTGAGGAGCTTGTGACGAGACTGTATCTTGACTTGTTCCTGCGGGTTCCTGGAGGTTATCTGCGATGCTAAGCATGTACGCCTATGCTTCCAGAAACCGCTGCTCTGTATCTCCGTAAAAGTCTTCAGCAAAGTAAGGATCATCGTCCCTTTCCTCAGAGTTAACTGAATGCTTTAGAGTTCCCTATGACAAGTGACTAAAGAAATAATGGACCCTGGGATTATAGATCGGGGCTCATAAACCCCATTACCCCATTAATCAAGTTTATATATAGTCTACTCGCTCCGCTCGTGAACCCCCAATTGGAATTTTGAAAATCTATTTAATTTAATCTAGACTATAACTTAGAAGAAAAAGATAGATTTCTTAAGACCCTCAAGATCTGTCTTTTTCAAAAGTTTCGTTCAATTTGAGTGAATGTTCTTTCCCCATACATTGTGTGCGGGGTCCTTTAGTGTAGGTTTCTATTACTTCAAAGAAATTGCGAATGTAGTATTTGTCGGTACATGGATATTGAAAAATAAATTACGTACCACAGGAGGAAAATTGATAAGCTTTTTCTCCGAAGATGAGTAATATACTATTCCTTAGATATTATTGACTACTTATTAAAGTACATACTTCATTGAAAAATGACTAAGGAAATAGTATATTACGCATCTTCGGCGGAAAAAATTCTCAATTTTCCTCCCGTGGTGTGTATATTATTATTTTTCAACATCCATATGCCGACAATACCACATTCGCATCTTTGAACTGGGGGCAAAAAGTGGTACTTCCTGCTAGGGTATGGCGAAAATAATTCTTCGGTCTCTATGTCCCTGTATCTACATCTCTGTCTCAACGACACACTCTACATCTCCGTCTTAACGTCTCTGCCTCCACGTCTATGTCTCTACGTCTCTGTCTCTACATCTCTACCTGTATGTCTCAGTCTCTACGAGCCTGTCTCTCTGACTCTGTCTCTACGTTTCGGTCTCTGTTTCTCCGACTCCGTCTCTACGCCTTCATGCCTACGGACTGTCTATACGTCTCTGTCTCTACATCCCTGTTTTCACGTTTCTGTCTCCAATCGCTCTCTCTGCGCCTCTGTCTATACATCTCTGTCTCCACAACTCTGTCTCTACAGCTCTATCACTACTTATCTGTCTCTACGTCTCGGTCTCTCCTCCTCTGTTTCTATGTCTCTCTCTCTCTCTCTCTCTCTCTCTCTCTCTCTCTCTCTCTCTCTCTCTCTCTCTCTCTCTCTCTCCTCTCTCTCTCATGTGATTACCAAGCCCTTATCTATCGCGCGCGCACAGATAATTATCTTATCGTTGGTAGCGCAGGAGCGGGGGAGGACCCCGCGTCTCTAAACTAAGTCGATCCAATAACATCATGTGAAGCACGACTATTCATAAGATTACGGATTAAAATATTTTATTAATACATTAATAATATAGTATAAAGTTTTTTTATTTTAATACGCAAAACAAACATGTTTCTAATTATGATTATTAAGTTTTGCATCTCCCGCCGCGCCGTTGATGACAGCAGCCCTAGACTCCACCCATCATACTGCTGTGCTGGTCATCGAGGGCGACGCTATGATGACTGTGTCGGTAAATGTGTGTTCTTCTTGAACCTCATTTGGTCTTGGCCTGAAATTCATAAAGTAATAATAAAAAAATTTTTTATCTAATACCCCTGTTTAGAAAAGTAGCGACATATATGTCTCTACTTCTATTCTTGGCAACACTGGCCAAGAAGTAATACAACGGCATTTCTGATATTAAAATAATTAGTATAGGTATTTATTATCATTATTTATTTATTTATTAACTCCAGAGTAAATACATAGTATTACATTACAAATATTTTTAACAAAAAATATTTCAATCCTGCTGAGGAAAACAGACTTTCCTGTGCGAGATCCGGAGACATTCATTCCTGTATACCTATATCCCCCCTCCCACATACACTCACACACACACATATACTTGAAAACTAAGTGTGTTACATTTAGCAACTACGCAATATAATATAAATTTCTGTGGAAGAATAACAGTATTATATCTCTGTATTAAAATTAAGTATATCTTAAATTAGGCACGCTCAGACTTGGCATCTTATAAGAGCAATAAGAGTTATAAGAGCAAATCAGATATAGTAGATTTCTCGTCAAAGCTTGAGATTGAAGTGGCAGAGGGCTATATAGTATACTTAAGTTCATTGGTATCGGTGTCGCTAGATTACCAATGTATCTTGGTAAGGTAGGTTTCATTGGGTAATCCATGAAATCTACCTCTCTTTTTATCTTTGCTTTCAAAATTTCACAATTTACACTATCATTAGCAACATGTGCGCAATTGAAGTTGGTTTTGAATTTCTCATTTCTATATGAGCAATTTGCACATTTATTATTTACACTATTGCAGTCGCTGGTTCTACACTCTAAACCTAAAAGTGTGAAAATGAAAGTAAAAAGATTAAAGCCATCGTTTTAATCCTCAACTGAGATATAAAAACTAAAGAAAAATTGTTAGAGGGATTAAATCACAGGTTTTAATCTTTTCTAAGATTATTTTCAATAGTTCACACTTTGCGAAAGATTAAAATGTACATTTTAATGGTTCGTAAAATGTGAAAAGTTGTTGGATTTTCCGAGAAGATAAAAATTATGAAATTACACTTTTGAGAAAGATTAAAATGTAGATTTTATTCTTCATAAGGTGTGAGAAATTGTTCTATTTTTTTTAAAAGATAAAAATTGTGTAATCACACCTTACAAAAGATTAAAATGTATATTTTATTATTTATAAAGTGTGAAAAGTTGTTGGATATTCCGAAAAGATTAAAATTATGAGTTCACACTTTTAATAAAGAATAAAATGTAGGTTTTACACTTTGTAAATGTGTAAAGAGTTCCAATTAATTTATAAGAGATTAATTTAACACATTCACACTTCTGAGGATATTCAAGTCACGTGACGTCAAGTAAATTGATTTCAAGAATCTATTTAATTCAATTATAATAACGTAAACAGAGTTTGTTTTGCTTCCCACTTAGAAGAAGCTTTATCGTAGTAAACATTTAAATTTTATAAAAAACATGATGGAAATGTATTTGTCAGATTTCAGAAATGAAAATGCATTTTTTTTTAAATCTCCGCATGAATGTGTGTATGGGCATGTATACGTACTTAGCGATATATCAGTTCCTCACGGAAGCGGTTTTTGATCAGCCAAATCTCATTCTTTCTCTTTATTTAGTTTTCAATTGGGTAAAAGAAATGTATCAATTCAATGATGCATTTTTGTTATATATCAACGTTTTTTGTGTGCGCGCGTGCGTGTATGTGTGTGTGTGTGTGTGTGTGCGCGTGCGTGCGTGCGTGCGTGTGTGCGTCTATGTGTGTGTGTGTGTGTATGCGTGCATGCGTGTGTGTGTGTGTGTGCGCGCGCGTGCGTGCGTGCGTGCGTGCGTGCGTGTGTGTGCGTGTGTGTGTGTGTGTGTGTGTGTGTGTGTGTGTGTGTGTGTGTGTGTGTGTGTGTGTGTGTGTGTGTGTGTGTGTGTGTGTGTGTGTGTGTGTGTGTGTGTGTGTGTGTGTGTGTAGGTATTATATAGCTTTCACAGAATTAAGTTCAATGGATTTTCCGATGACATACTCATAAAAAAAAGATGAAGAGTTATCTGAAAACAAATATTTTTGTTAACATATTTGTTTACAAAGATGATTTAATATATCAGTTACTAGAAAGGGACTTAGTTAAGGGTAGGAACCTGCAATGCACGCAGTTTTTATAGAGCAGATACGTTTCGAGAACAAATAACAAAAGGGGTGATAGATACAAATTTGATTTAATATCAATATAGAAAACTACATGGAAAGATGAGAGGCTTTTAACATCGCAGGTAACCTGATCTTTTTGTATAGGAGTGCGAGTGAACATTTCCTAGGTAGCGGATTCTACGTAAGCAAAAGTATCATATATTATTATTGAGGGGATATGGCATAGATATATCGTTATTAAAGCGGTCTTACATTTAAAAATTTTCAAAAATCAATTTTTTTTTTACTGAACTTTTTAATTATATATGTAACTTAAAAAACTTAAAAAAAACCTTATTCTTAACTTAAAAAAATTACTTTAGATCAAAAATTTAAAAAATTTGAAATGATATTTTTGTTTCTTGTTGTATAAGCTTCTAATCGGAAAACCATTTACTTCAATCATATTTAAAACACCAAAAAATATTATTTTTTGGTCATATTAGTATAAAGATAAAAAGAAGCGATTGAATTTATGTACCGGATTTATTATAAAAATGAAATTAACTGTATATTGTGGAATTTGAAATCTAATGGAATCGTCTTGTCACAATTTTACACTTCTGTTCTGGTTAAGTGATCATTCTATCATTGAAAATTCAACAGTCATCTATACGCAGATCTATATAGAGTGCTATCCCATGCGTTTTGAAAATTAAGCGGAACGCTTTACGCCCGTGAGAGTGAGAGAGAATGTCCCGCTCGCTCTCATGAGCTTAAATGCGTTCCGTTGAATTTTTCTCTTGGGGCCATAGCTACTTATATTACAAGTAATTTCTTTTTGATCCATGAGAATCTATTCAGTTGTCTCTTCAAGAAGTTATGCAATAGCATAATTCTGCTTAAAATGGGTTTAGAGACCTATCTCTTGCAATTCTATTAGAAATATGTTTTATTAGTAGTACATATAGTTTGTTTGATAATAATTATATTTTATGACTTCGGGTGATTTTGGCCAAAAAGGCCACTAGATGTAAGACCGCCTTAATGTACACTGAGCTACGAAGGACAAAGAAGAAGAAACCAAATATCTTTATTACGAAATCTCAGAATAGATTATCGACTAATTTGCGTCTTACGATGCGAAAATAGTAGTAGACGATTTTAATGCTGAAACAGGCAGGGAGAAATTTTTATACCTAGTATAGGAACGTAAAGCTTAGTCGGAGCAAACAGCGAGCGGCATTAGAATCATAAATTTCGCAGCGTTAAAAGATGTTATAACCAAGAGTGAGTAAGTCATTTAACACAAGGGTATACACAGAGGAACGTGGATATTGCTGGACGAGGTTACGCAAAACTAAATCGATAATTTCCTCATTGATAAAAGACGCCGCACAAACATTCTCAAAGTAAGGGTCTAAAAAGGTGCAAAAAGGCTCAATTATAGATAAATTACCAAATGGAAGAGAAGAGACCAAAGCGGGATATAATAACGTGAGAAAGCAAGGCACGATTTACAAAAACAAAAAAGTGATTACCAAAAGAATGAAATTTGAAGAATAAAACCAAACAGTAAGGTAATGTTACGTGTGGATACACGCACGAATATGAAAGAATGGGAAGAAGCAAGGCGTACGATTACGATATGACGCTGAATATTAGAAAGCCGTTCGGTGGCGGCCGTGGCTGAGTGCAGAGCGTCTGATTTGCAAATCGGTGAACTCGGTTCAAGCCCGGGTTCCGCCACTTTTTATGAAATTGTTAACGAGACCTCACTCGTAACAGTACATATCCCTCGCGAAATATACAGAGGAATAAATGCTATTCAGGAAATACTGAACTTCACATATTATCTCATGAAATCTGTTTATTACCAACTCTCCTTGATATGCCATCAATTTTGGAAAGCGATGCAAAATGGTACCGATGGACAAAGATCCTTCGTAATGATCTTCCTTGTTGTCTTTGTTATCATCTGAATTATCAAGTAATTTTGGGAGGCGCCCATTTTGCGTCTCGATCATCAACTTAATAATTTCATTTTTATTGATATCACTTGGAGGTAATTTTTGTAACTTAAAAACCTAAAATTTAAAATTATTAATATTTTAGGATTACTGCATAAAGAAAAGGATTATGCATCCTTACTTTCATTTCAAATAAATCTATTGGAGACAAATTTGATTCATCGCTGATACCTATCATACCTAGTAATATGTTTTTAAGGCTACGATTTTTTTCTTCTTCCGGTAAATTCCTTGTAATATATTTCAGCCGATTTGCGAACATACCATACGTGAAATGTTCCTAAACAATTTAAAAAATATTTTATATTAGAAAGGAAAATTTCTTAATTAGTGTTTCTTTGGCTTTCATGTAAAAAAATCAATTTCGTCTTGTTTGTTACAAAATATGTTTTTTCTTTATAATTTTAATAAAAAAGCATTTAATAATAATGTATATAGAACTTTAAATTTATTACATAGATTCCTGCAGTAATATTCTTAAAAATACGCACTCCAAATAATAACAACGAAGTAGAAGATTTTTATAACGCATGGAAGAAACTATTATAAAAACATTAAAACATTAAGTATAGTTAAAAAAAGGATAACAAAAAATTAAACACTTTTAGTATTTAATTTTTTAATGATGTTAGTGCTCGTGTACTTAAACTTGCATTGACAAAATGGTTATTATATTTTATTTTATTCAAAAGTAATTTAAAACAATTCACAGAAATTAATTACTGTAAATTTAAATTTATGAATACAGAAGAAACTAATTGATTTTTCTTCCTTTGTTATCAATTAAAAAATGTATTCATTACGTGTCCCTCGGCGTAGACGGGGCTCGTTGATTTAAGAGCTGGGAATTCCATAGTGAGCGATAACGCAAATTTCACTCTTAAGTGGGTGTGAACTCAATTCTGCTATTTGACCGACCCATAGGTCGGTAAAGTAGGAAGTACATTCTATTGATGAAGTATTACAGAAGCGCCATCTCTGGAAAATCCTAATAGATTTTAACATAGATGGCGCTACATATTTCAAGAATATTAAAGATCTGTAGTATTATATTATATTATAATAACAATAAACATCTGTATGTTTTTTTGCTGTAAAGAAATATGCCTATTTCGCCTATACACATTTTTACTGTAAAGAGATATGCGTAATTCGCCTATACGCATTTTTTACTGTAAAGAGATTTGCGTATTTCGCCTATACACATTTTTACTGTAAAGAGATATGCGTATTTCACCTATACGCATTTTTTTTTATAAACCATTGTACGTATTTCGCGTACACGTATTTCCTTTTATAAATAATTATGCTTAATTCACATATACGCATTTTTATTACAAATAATAGTGCGTATTTCACGTATGCGCATTTTTATTATAAATAATTGTGCGTATTTCGCCTATACGCATTATCTCTTATAAACAATTGTGTGTATTTCGTCTATGACGTGACAGCTCGATTGCGTGATCTAGCTGTTCTAGGTGGCCGATCATAGAGTGTAGGTGATGCGCTCCTTAGATTTTTGTGTCCAGGTGTCGGAATAGATCGGATGCGAGGTCTAGGCGTTCCAGAAAACCGATTATGAAGTGTACGTGATGCGCTCCATAGGTTATTGTATCCAGAGGCCAGAACAAATCGAATGCGAAGACTAGATGTTCCAGATAGCTGATGATGGATTTCGGGTAGTGCGCTTCGTAGGTTTTTGTATCCAGAGGCCAGGACAAATCAAATGCGAAGTCTAGGTGACCAGATGGCCGATGATGGAATCCGGGTAGTGCGCTCCATAGGTTTTTTTAGTCCAGGTAAGGGAATAGGTCGGTCGGATGCGAGGTCCAGGGGTTCCAGAGGGCCGATAGTGGAATCCTCGTGGTGCGCTCCGTAGATTTTTTGGTCCAGGTGTCCGGACAGTTGGGATGCGAGGTCTGGGTGTCCGTTCACTACATTCAAATAAAGATAAAATTACGGAAACGTTTTTCAAATTTTAAAATTAACTTGCAGCTTTAATCGTTGATGATAATTGATAAGGTAATTATCAATGGCTACAACTCATTCATATGACTCAACACCATATTTTTAATTTGGTTTTCCGACTCTCGTGATAGAAAATAGGTTAAGAAATGGGGTGTAAAAATATTTGTATCTCACGTAACTTCGCACTTGCTTCGCTTGAGCAAAAAACGTCACATGATGAAAACACATAGTCAATAACCACCTTCCGGAGCCGTGTCGAAATGTACTATTCTGTATAAATATCATGCAAAATCATATAAGCAATATTTGATCCATAAGGCATTATCAATTGCTGCGGTAACTAAATAAAATCATGCAAATGATCATTTTACAGTACAGTCCAGATCGATAAATAAAAAGATACCTATATCAATAACATGCAATATTATATGTAAATAATATGATATAGCAGAGTAGTAAAAATTATCCGCAGCACTCCGTTAAAATAGCACCTTTTTTATACCGCCTCGCTCAAAAGCACCTTCTTCCTCCCACTCGACGAATTCGTAGAACTCAAAATAATAAGTACATTTGTTTACCCGGAGCGAAATTAGTATAAATACAATACAAACAACCGTAGCAACATAATCACTATTGAAACTGGTTACTCCTACTCCTTCAGCTGCCGTCAAGGGTGATGCAATTATCTGTAGTCGTGTTGTCATCTGCAGGAGCTCTTCGCCCTAGACACAACAAAACATAAAAATAACGTGTCAAGCATGATGGATGATGAGAGCAGTATCAAACTGCCAGGAACAGGGGAGCAGACATATGGAAATTCGAAGATTATGTTCAGCTATATACTATTGAAAAAATCCAAAGCTAAATACTCACTCGAGCCGATCGCAGAAGTGCGGAATGCATGTAGCAGCATCATAGCCGCCACTTCCCTGTCGTTGATGTTGTCAGAACGTGGTAGCTACGTTGGCCGCCCTCGGGAGGAGTACAATTATGTGAAGACGTGTTGCCTTCTGCAGGAGCTCTTCGTTTTAGACAGAACAGAATATATAAATAACGTGTTAAGTATTAGGGATGAGGAGAGCAGTACCGAACTGCCAGGAACAGGGGAGCAGACAGATGGAAATTTGGAGGTTAGGTTCGGCTATACTAATTGAATAAAATCTCGGTCCGAATCGAAGCACTTAATCGAGCCGAAGGCAGGAGCGTGGAATACATTTAGCAGCATCATCGCTGTCACTTCCCCTTTGTACAGTCAATACTCTGAGTTGAAAAGTCGCAGTAGTACTAGTCAGCTGTCTGCCACATTTACTTTTTCAAATTGTCACTCTAGAATCCCTGTAGACGTATAAATTTTTAAAAAGTTATCGATGCTGGTATTATTTCAATTACGATTTAAGTTTTGTTAGTGAATGTAATCACGACAAAAGAAAAACCACATAAACATACTCAAATCATTATGATGCATAGTGTAAGAATGAGCTTGCTTCTTTCCAATGTATTATAAAGACAATATAATGCACTCTGTATTTTTGGAAGATCAACATCATTAGAGTTTGTACTAAAACAAATTCATTTATATTTTCAACTATTTTTAATAAATATTAGGTAGTGGATACGTTTGTTGAATATGAATATTTAAGATAAATAACAGAACTCGAAACAAATCAACCTGTTATAATAAACTATTTATTGCCATGATGCTATGCATGCTATTTATGACAATAAATACTTTAATTTAACAATATGGTTCGTCTCGAATTTGGTTATTTTATTTTCAATAGAATTTCATAAAACTAATTATTTGCCAGAAATTAAATTAATTAAGATCATAAAAAAGTTCATTACTATACTAAGTTAGTTGACTTCAGTCCAGAGAAATTTTTATCTTAGTTCTGGTATAACAGACAGCTTGTGTATTTTATAGTATATCCGAACTAAGAAACTGGATACTTATATTATTGGAGCAGTTTTCGTCATTTCTTATGTTATAATAGATTAGATACTAATCTATGTCATTTAAAAGTATTAAATAGAATTAATTAAAGGAATGTTTGCGAGATCTGACAGGTGGCATCAATATTTTATTATAAAAATCCTAATTTTCAACTAACGAAGAGAAAAAGTACTTTAAATTATGGTTTTCCCTGTTTATTGCAGGATTCACGCACTTTTCACCATATATTAGCAAAATATTGGTAAAAATATACATTTTTCATTATATATTAGGAAAATATTGAAAAACAGGCAATTCTAGCATAAACCACGTTATTTTGAGAAAAAGAAGAAAACAAGTCTAAATTTCCGGCTTTTGAATACCAATAACTGCTTTACATCATGGTTTTCCCATTTGTAGCAGGTGTCCACAAACTTCTCACCGAATTCTAAGAAAATATTGGTAAAACAATGTATTTTGTCGTGAACCAACGATATTTAGAGGATACCATTTATAAAAATCCATATTTCCAACTCACGAAGAGAAAAGATACTTTAAATTATGGTTTTCCCTGTTTATTGCAGGATTCCACGCACTTTTCAACATATTCTAGGAAAATATTGGTAAAAACAGGCATTTCCAGCATAAACCTACGTCATTTTGAGAGAAAAAACGAAACAAATCTCAATTTCCGGCTTTTGAATACCAATAAGTGCTTTAAACTATGGTTTTCCCTGATTGTTGCTGGATTCCACACACTTTTCACCATATTCTAGTAAAATATTGGTAAAACAATGTATTTTATAGTGAACCCACGATATTTAGAGGATACCAATTATAAAAATCCATATTTCCAACTCACGAAGAGAAATAGTACCTTAAATTATGGTTTTCACTTTTTATTGCATGATTCCACGAACTTTTTCCCATATACTAGGAAAATATTGGTAAAAACAGGCACTTCTAGAATAAACCTATGTTATTTTGAGAAAAAGAACGAATCAAATCGAAATTTCCGGCTTTGAATACCAATAAGTGCTTTAAATTATGGTTTTCCCATTTGTAGCAGGTGTCCACAGACTTTTCACCATATACTAGGAAAATATTGGTTAAAACAGGCATCCGGCCTTTGAATACCAATAAGTGCTTTATATCATGGTTTGTCCTGTTTCTTGCAGGATTCCACACACTTTTCACCGTATTCTAATAAAATATTGGTAAAACAATGTATTTTATCGTGAGGCAACAATATTTAGTGGAGACCAATTATAAAAATCCATATTTCCAACTTCACCGAAGAGATAATAGTACTTTCAATTATGGTTTTACGACCTGTTTTTATGGTTGCATTTGTTGAGGTCCACACTTTTCACCATACTTTTCACCATGAACCAACTAGAGGATACCAATTACAAAAAATATTTCCAACTGGTAAAAACAGGCATTTCATATACTAGGAAAATATTGGTAAAAACAGGCATTTCTAACATAAACCTACGTCATTTAGAGAAAAAGAACGAAACAAATCTAAATTTCCGGCTTTTAAATACCAATAAGTGCTTTAAATTATGGTTTTCCCTGTTTGTTGCAGGATTCCACACACTTTTCAACATATTTTAGGAAAATTTTGGTAAAACAATGTATTTTATCGTGAACCAACGATATTTAGAGGATACCGATTATAAATTTCCATATTTCCAACTCACGAAGAGACATAGTACTGTAAATTATGGTTTTTCCTGTTTATTGGAGGATTTCACGGAATGTTCACCATATATTATGCGAATATTGGAAAATAGGGATTTCGGCATAAACCCAATTTTGAGATAAAGAACGAAACAAATATAAATTTCCGGCTTTTGAACCAAGTGCTTTAAATCATGGTTGTCCCTATTTGTTGCAGGGATAATATTGCTAAAACAAATTTTTTTACCAATATATTTAGAGGATACCAATTTAAAATCCATATTTCCAACTCACGAAGAGAAAAAATACTTTAAATTATGGTTTTCCCCGTTTATTGCAGGATTCCACGCACTTTTCACCATATATTAGCAAAATATTGGTAAAAACATGCATTTTTCACTATATATTAGGAAATATTGAAAAACAGACAATTCTAGCATAAACCTACGTTATTTTCAGAAAAAGAACGAAACAAATCTAAATTTCCGGCTTTTGAATACCAATAAGTGCTTTAAATCATGGTTTTCCCTGATTCTTGCTGGATTCCACACACTTTTCACCATATTCTAGTAAAATATTGGTAAAACAATGTATTTCATGGTGAAAATATTGGATACCAATTATAAAAATCCTAATTTCCAACTAATGAAGAGAAAAAGTACGTTAAATTATGGTATTCCCTGGTTATTGCAGGTGAACTTTTCCATATATTAGCCAAATATTGGTAAAACTTATTATTTTTCTCTATATATTAGGAAAATATTGAAAAACAGGCAACTCTAGCATCAAACCAATTTTTGAGAAAAAGAAAGAAACAAATCTAAAATCAATAAGTGGTCTAAATCATGGTTTTCCCTGTTTGTTGAAGGACTCCACACACTTTTAAGAAGAAAATATGGGTAAAACAAAAATTGTACCCTTAGAAGATACCAACTATAAAAATTCTAATTTCCAACAAACGATGAGAAAAAATAATTTAAATTATGGTTTTCCCCATTTATTGCAGGATTCCACGCACTTTTCACCATATATTAGCAAAATATTGGTAAAAACATGCATTTTTCACTATATATTAGGAAATATTGAAAAACAGACAATTCTAGCATAAACCTACGTTATTTTGAGAAAATGAACGAAACAAATCTAAATTTCCGGCTTTGAATACCAATAATTGCTTTAAATCATGGTTTTCCCTGATTGTTGCTGGATTCCACACACTTTTCACCATATTCTAGTAAAATATTGGTAAAACAATGTATTTTATGGTGAACCCACGATATTTAGAGGATACCAATTATAAAAATCCATATTTCCAACTCAGGAAGAGAAATAGTACCTTAAATTATGGTTTTCCCTTTTTAATGCAGGATTCTACGTACTTTTCCCCATATTCTAGGAAAATATTGGTAAAAACAGGCATTTCTAGCATAAACCTATGTTATTTTGAGAAAAAGAAGGAAACGAATCTAAATTTCCGGCTTTTGAATACCTATAAGTGCTTTAAATCATGGTTTTCCCTGTTTGTTGAAGGACTTTGCTAACAATATTCTAAGAAGATATGGGTAAAAACAATGTATTTTATGGTGAACAGGATATTTAGAGGATACCAATTATAAAAATATTGCCAACTAAGAAAAAATACTTTTAATATGGTTTTCCCAGTGCAGAGGGAAAACCAATGTAAATATTTTAAAAACAAGCGTTTCATAGCATAAACCTAGGATATTTAGAGAACGATACCTAAAGTATGAAAAAGTGCTTTCGTCTAATGTAGTTTTTCACAACTCACGATATTCTAGAAAAAATACTTTAAGTTATGGTTTTCGAACCCTGTTTATTGCAGGATTCCACGCATTTTTCACCATATAGTAGTGTAAATATTGTTTAGCACTTTTCTAGCATATATTAGGAATATTGAGTAAAAACAGGCAAAAACAGAAACATTTCCGGCTTTTAAATACCAATAAGTGCTTTAAATCATGGTTTTCCCTTTTGAGAGGACTCCACACAAAAAATTCGAAAGAATGAATACTAAATCAATGTAATTTCCGTGAACCCAGGATATTTAGAAATACCAAATAAAAATCTAATTTTCAATTGAGTGCTTTAAATTATGGTTTTCCTGTTTATTGCAGGATTCCACAGCACTTTTCACCATATTCTATGAAATATTGGTAAAAACAGGCATTTGCAGTTGGTCATTTTGAGAGAAAAACAGAAATAAATCTAAATTTCCGGCGTTTTGAATGCCAATAAGTGCTTTAAATCATGGTTTTCCCTGTTTGTTGTCAAGGATTTCACGCACTTTTCACCATATTTTAGAGGTAAAACAATATTTTATCGTGAACCAACGATATTTAGAGGATATTATCAATTATTCATATTTCCAAGTCACGAACAAAAGTACTGTAAATTATGGTTTCCCTGTTTATTGCAGATTCCACGCACTTTTCACCATATATTATGGCAAATATTGTCAGGCATTTCGAGCATAAACCACTTTATTTTTGAGAGAAAGGAAACAAATATAAATTTCGGCTTTTGAATACCACAAGTGCTTTATATCATGGTTTCCCTGTTTGTTGCCGGACTCCACACACTTTTATATTCTAGGATAATAGAAAACAATGTATTGGATATTTAGAAATACCAATATATAAAAAGGCTAATTTCAACTCACAAAAGAAAAGGTACGTTAAATTATGGTTTTCACTGTTTATTGCAGGATTACGCACTTTTCCCAATATTATATAATTGTAAAAACAGGCATTTCCAACATAACTTGGTTTTTTTGAGAAAAAGAACGAAACTAATCTAAATTTCCGGCTTTTGAATACTTTCAATGAGTGCTTTAAATTATGGTTTTCCTGTTTTATTGCAGGATTCCACAGGATACCAATTATAAAAATTCATATTTCCAACACAAAGAAGAGAACAAGTACTTTAGGTATGGCTGTCCTGTTTGTTGTAGGGAAAATGAAAAATATTTAAAAACAGGCATTTCCAGAACGTTATTTTGAGAAAAAGAACTATGGTAAATTATCCGGATTCCACGCTGCAACCACATTTGAGGATACCAATTATAGTAAAACATATTTCCAACATAAACCTACGTCATTTTGAGAAAAAGAAGAACAATAAGTGCTTTAAAATGATTCACACACTTTTCAACCCATAACCATGTGTTTTATCATGAATCCAAACGTTTAAGAGGATACCAATTATAAGTTATTTTGAGAAAAGAACGAAATTCTAAAAATTATGCTTTAAATTATTTTCCCTGTTTGTTGTTGGATTCCACACTTTTCACCATATTCTAGGAAAATATTGGTAAAACAGTGTATTTCATGGAGAACCCACGATATTTAGAGGATACCAAAATATAAAAAACCATATTTCAACTCACGAAGAGAAATAGTACCTTAAATATGGTTTTCCTGTTTATTGCAGGATTCCACGCACTCTTCACCATATACTAGGAAAATATTGGTTAAAACAGGCATTTTCACCATATATTAGGAAACGATATTGGTAAAAACAAGGATTTTAGACTAAACCTAATTTATTTTGAGAAAAGAACGAAATAAAATTAAATTTCCGGCTTTTGTTTATACCAATAAGGGATTTAAATTATTTTTCCCAATATTTTCCTGTTTTTACCAATATTTTCCCAATATGTGGTTAAAAATGCATGTTTTACTAATATTTTCCTATTATATATGGTGAGAAATGCCTGTTTTGTACCAATATTTTCCTAGAATATGTTGAAAAGTTTCCTGAACCCACAATTTAGGAAACCATGATTATAAAAACTATTTTCTTCTAGAAGAATATGGACTTTATAATTTAGGATAAAATACGTATTTCCTAAATATGTTGAAAAGCATTGTGAATCCTGCAACAAAACCGGGAAACCATGATTTAAAGCATTTTTGGCATTCAAACGCCGGAAATTTGGTTTTATTTCGTTCTTTTTCTCAAAATAACATAGGTTTATGCTGGAAATACATTGTTTTATACCAATATTTTCAGATATATGGTGAAAAGTGCATACCAATTCTAGCAATGAAAACTGAATCCTTTAATAAACAGGGAAAGCCATAATTTAATAAAGTACTTTTTCTCTTCTTGAATTGGAAATATGGACTTTTATATTTGGTATCCTCTAAATATCGTGGATTCACAATAAAATATATTGTTTTACCAATATTTTTTTCTAGTATATGGTGAAAAGTGTGTAAATCCTGCAACAAACAGGAAAACCATGATTTAAAGCACTTATTGGTATTCGAAAGCTGGAAATTTAGATTTGTCTCTGTTCTTTTTCTCAAAATAATGTAGGTTTATATGATAGAAATGCCTGAGTTTACCAATATTTTTCTAGTATATGGTGAAAAGTGTGTGGAATCCTGCAATAAACAGGAAAACCCATAATTTAAAGTACTATTCCTTTGCGTGAGTTGGAAATATGGACTTTAATAATTTGTATCCTCTAAATATCGTGGGTTCACGTTAAAATACATGGTTTTACCATATTTTCCTAGAATATGATGAAAAGTGTGTGGAATCCTGCAACAAACAGGGAAAACCATAATTTAAAGCACTTATTGGTATTCAAAAGCCGGAAATTTAGACTTGTTTCATTCTTTTTGTCAAAATAATGCAGGTTTATGATGGAATTGCCTTTTTTTACCAATATTTTCGTAATATATGGTTAAAAATGCATGTTTTTACCAATATTTTCCTGATACATGGTGGGAAATGCCTGTTTTTACCAATATTTTCCTAGTATATGGTGAACAATGCGTGGAATCCTGCAATAAACAGGGAAACCCATAATTTAAAGTACTATTTCTCTGCTTGAGTTGGAAATATGGACTTTTATAATTGGTATCCACTAAATATCGTGGGTTCACGATAAAATACATTGTTTTACCAATATTTTCCTAGAATATGATGAAAAGTGTGTGGAATCCTGCAACAAACAGGGAAAAGCATGATTTAAAGCACTTATTGTCATTCAAACGCCGGAAATTTATATTTAATTCGTTCTTTTTCTCAAAATAATGTAGGATTATGATAGAAATGCCTGATTTTACCAATATTTTCCTAGAATATGGTGAAAAGTGCGTGGAATCCTGCAATAAACAGAGAAAATCATAATTTAAAGTACTATTTCTCGGCTTGAGTTGGAAATATGGACTTTTATAATTGGTATCCTCTAAATATCGTGGGATCACGATAAAATACATTGTTTTGCCAATATTTTCCTAGAATATGTTGAAAAGTGTGTGGAATCCTGCAACAAACAGGGAAAACCATCGTTTAATGCACTTATTGGCATTCAAACGCCGGAAATTTAGTTTTATTTCGTTCTTTTTCTGAAAGTAACGCATAGGTTTATGCTGTCGGTGCCTGTTTTTACCAATATTTTCCTAAGAATATGGTTAAAGTGCGTGGAATCATGCAATAAACTGGAAAGCCATAATTTAAAAGGTACTTTTTCACTTCTTGAATTGGAAATATGGACTTTTATATTTGGTATCCTCTAAATATCGATGGGTTCACAATCCAAATACATTGTTTTACCAATATTTTTCTAGTATATGGTGAAAAGTGCGTGGAATCCTGCAATAAACAGGAAAGCCATAATTTACAGTACTTTTTATCTTCTTGAGTTGGAAACATGGACTTTTATAATTGGTATCCTCTAAATATCGTGGGTTCACAATAAAATACATTGTTTTAATAATATCTTTCTAGTATATGGTGAAAGTGTGTGGAATCCTGCAACAAACAGGGAAAACCATAATTTAAAGCAGTTATTCGTATTCGAAAGCCGGAAATTAGATTTGTTTCGTTCTTTCTCTAAAATAATGTAGGTTTATGATAGAAATACCTGTTTTTACCAATATTTTCCTAATATGTGGTTAAAAATGCCTGTTTTTACCAATATTTTCCTGGTATATGGTGACCAGTGCGTGGAATCCCTGCAATAAACAGGGAAAACCATGATTACAGTCACTTATTCTTCTTCGAAAGCTGGAAATATAGACTTTTGTTATAATTGGTATCCTCTAAATATCGTGGTTTATCGATAAAATACATTCATTTTACCAATATTTTCCATAGAAATATGGTGAAAAGTGTGTGGAATCCTGCAACAAACGGAGGAAAACCATGATTCCAAATTATTTTATTGTTACATTCAAACGCCGGAAATTTAGATTTATTTCGTATATATAGTTTCTCAAAATAACATGCAGGTTTATGATGGGAAATGCCTGTTTTTACCAATATTTTCCTAATATATGTTGAAAATGCATTGTTCCTGCAATAAACAGGCAAAACCATAATTAAAGTACTATTTAATCTGCTTGAGTTGGACCAATATGGGCTTTTATCATTGTGAAACTACACTAATATCATTAGGTTCACGATAAAATACATTGTTTTATCCAATATTTTTTCTAGTATATGGACTTTTTGAAAAAGTGTGAATCTTTTCTGCAATAAACGGGAAAACCATAATTTAAAGTACTTATTGGTATTAATGTCACTGGAAATTGGATTTGTTTCGTTCTTTTTCTCAAAATAATGGAGGTTTATGATAGGAAAATGTCAATACTAATTATTAAAAATGCATGTTCTACCAATATTTTCCATATATGTTAGAGAAATGCCTCTTTTTACCAATATTTTCCTAATATATGGTGAGAAATGCCTGTTTTTTACCAATATTTTCCTAGTATATGGTGAACGGTGCGTGAATCCTGCAATAAACAGGAAAACCATAATTTAAAGTACTATTCCTCTGCGTGAGTTGGAAATATGGACTTTTATAATTGGTATCCTCTAAATATCGTGGGTACACGATAAAATACATTGTTTTACCAATATTTTCCTAGTATATGGTGAAAAGTGTTGTGTGGAATCCTGCAACAAACACGGAAAACCATAATTTAAAAAGCACTTATTGGTATTCAAAAGCCGGAAATTTAGATTTGTTTCGATTCTTTTTCTCAAAATAATGCAGGTTTATGATAGAAATGCCTGTTTATACTGCAATATTTTCATAATATATGGTTAAAAATGCATCATTTTTTTACCAATATTTTCCTAATATATGGTGCGAAATGCCTGTTTTTACCAATATTTTCCTAGTATATGGTGAACAGTGCGTGGAATCCTGCAATAAACAGGGAAGATACCTCATTTTAGTACTATCCCTCTCCATTGAGTTGGGAAATATGAATGTTTTATAATTGGTATCATATAAATACCGTGGGTACTGAAATAAAGTACATCGATATACCAATATTTTCCTAAAACTATGTTGAAAAGTGTGTGGAATCCTGCAACAAACCAGGAAAACCATGATTTAAAGCACTCATTGGCATTCAAACACCATGAAGATTTAGATTGTATTTCATTCTTTTTCTCAAAATAACAGCGGTGTATGCTGAAAATGCCTGTTTTACCAATATTTTCCTAGTATATCGAAGAACAGATGTTGTGATGCGTGAATCACTGCACGGATAAACAGGAAAACAGATAATTTAGGTACTTTCCTCTTTTTCAATTGGGAATATGGACCTTTTAAGTTTGGTATCCTCTAAATATCATTGGGTTCACAATAAAATACATTGTTTTACCAATATTTTCCTAGTATATGAATGAAAAGTGTGAGGGAATCCTGCAACAAACACGAGAAAACCATAATTAAAGCACTTATTGGTATTCAAAAGCCGGAAATTTAGATTTGTTTCGTTATTTTCTCAAAATAATGCGGTTTTATGATAGAAATGCTTACTGTTTTTACCAATATTTTCCTAATATATGGTTAAAAATGCATATTTTTACCAATATTTTCCTAATATATGGTGCAGAAATACCTGTTTTTTTACCAATATTTTCCTAGTATATAGTGAATAGTGCATTGGAATCCCACCAATAAACAGGGAAAACCATAATTTAAAAGTACTATTCCTCTACGTGAAAGTTGGAAATATGGACTTTTATAATTGGTATCTTATAAATATCTTGGGTTCACGATAAAATACATAGTTTTACCAATATTTTCTAGAATATGTTGAAAAGTGTGTGAATCCACTTTCAACAAACAAGGAAAACCATGATTTAAAACACTTGGCATTTCAAACGTCGGAAATTTAGAATTATTTCGTTCGTTTTCTCAAAAATAACATATAGGTTTATGTTGGAAATGCCTGTTTTCCATAATATTTTCAAAATATGGTGAAAAGTGCGTCGATATCATGCAATAAACAGGAAAACTATAATTTAAAGTACTATTTCTCTGCGTGAGTTGGAAATATGGATTTTTATATTTGGTATCCTATAAATATCGTTGGTTGACGATAAAATACATTGTTTTCAATATTTATCTAGTATATGGTTATGGTGTGTAAAATCCTGCAACAAACAAGGAAAACCATGATTTAAAACAGTTATTGGCATTCAAACTCCGGAAATTTAGATTTTTTTCGTTCTTTTTTCTCAAAATGACATAGGTTTATGCTGGAAATGCCTGTTTTTACCATATGAAATGCACCCTAGTATATGGTGGTAGAACAGGTACGTTGCAATCCTGCAATAAACAGGGAAAACGATGATCTACATGTATTATTCCTCTGCGTGTGAGTTGAAAATATGGACTTTTGTAATTTGTATCCTCTAAATATCATTGGGTTCACGATAAAAATACGATGTTTACCAATATTTTCCTAGAATATGTTGAAAAGTTTGTGGAATCCTGCAACAAATAGGGAATCCATGATTTAAAGCACTTATTAGCATTCAAACGCCGGAAATTTGGATTTTTCTTTCGTTCTTTTCCAAAATAACATAGGTTTATGCTGGAAGTGCCTGTTTTTACCAATATTTTCCTAGAATATGGTGAAAAGTGCATGGAATCTACCGCAATAAACAGGGAGAGCCATAATTTAAGGTACTTTTTCTCTTCTTGAATTGGAAATATGGATTTTTATAATGGTTATACTCTAAATATCGTCGGTGCACGTTAAAATACATTGTTTTTCCAATATATTCCTAGTTGTTTGAGAATGCCATAATTTTTAATGAGGACATGCTGTGGGTGTTTACAAATAAATTGAGAGCCAAACACTTTAATAAATTAAATTTCAGTATATTATAAAACTGTCTATAAACTTAACTCTATTACATAAATTGGTTGAATATTACAAAAGCTTGGTTGAGTATCTGAGTGTTACAAGTTTATGTTGGAGTGTTTCTGTGTGAGTGAGATTTCAGAGAATTGCTGAGTTTGAATTAGTAAATTCCGTTGAGTTTAC